>JAOXJP010107522.1:0-14207 GCA_025762735.1 Platanus orientalis | reverse complement strand
ACAATAGACAATTTTTGTGTGAGTTTCTCACATATATATATATATATATATATATATATATATATATATATATATTAAGGTCCATTTTTAACTCTCAGTGCGTGCTTTACTACGGCTGGGCTTCGGTACCTCCCTTTATTGACCTGTTAAGGTCCTGGCATATGTAATACCTCACGTAACGCTAATTTGGTTGATGATGGCCACTTTTTAACGTCACGTATCAGTCACTGTATATGCCAGGACATTAACAAGTCAATTAAGGGACATTTTAAATCCCCGGGGTCTTTTTAATAGCATTGACCTCTTCTTGGGGTACAATGAAAAAAATCTTAAATAACTCCATGTGTGTGCCTATGCGTGTCGGACAATAATCAGAATTGGATCCAATATGGGTTACATGGCCGAGTCTTAACAGCTAAATGATTGGTTTCAATGGGAGGCAAGGTTTTGGATATGCTGTGTAAGGTTACGCAGCAAAGACGCTATGTTATCCCTCTTCTAAGAGTCATTAAAATAACATAACTACCTATCAACACCCATGTGTACTATTAAAAAAATCTCTAAAATCATTCAAAATCCCTTTTTGTCTCGATTTCATTGCGTAATTAACTTATCCTTTTAAAAATCAATTACTCAATCACAATTTCAATAAAAATATCTTTTTATTAAAAGGTTGGAAATTTTTTTTTTGTTAAAACTTTAATTGTAGAGGACTGTAGTGAGACAGACATTGCAACTTTTTAATGTAAAATTTCTCATTATTTCAATTAGTTCATGACTGAAATTAATCATTTATATGTGTAACAAGGTAAATTATAATTACATTTTTTTGTTTGAAAATATCAATTATTTTGGTGTTGTATGGTATATATATATATATATATATAAAATTAAATTAATTAAAGAAACATTCTAAAACAAAAGTATTCATGATATTATTTACATTCATTTTAGTAAATTGAATTATTAGTTTCTTATTTTTTTAAAAACATGAAATATTTACAAAGTAATTTTATACAAATAATGAAAATTCTGACTTAGTTTTTAATAGAAACGATGTTAAGGAGTGATCGTTTAGGTAATCACACTATTTAGTGGTGTATTACGGTAGCTTACATTGCACATCTACACTTGCCACGACATATGTCCATCTTTTCATTTCTTTTTTTTTTTTTTTTTTTGACAAAAAGAGAAGAAGAAAAAAGATCATCTTGGTAGGATTCATTGTATGATAGATCTCATCATAAAACATACAATTTATTGTCAATTTTACTCACATTTTGGGCTTTTTCCCCCCTTCTCTGGATTTGTTCTATAAAGATGGCCAGGTTCGCTAAACCTCTTAATCCCTCACACCACCATCCCTTTGGGCGGGATTTTGTAGGAAAACTTAAAGTTAGCCTTATGTAAGAATAACATTAGGGGCCAACACATCAGCACCAAAAAAGTAATATACACTTTTTGGCACTGATGTGTCAGCCCCTAATGTCATTCTTACTTTAGGCTAACTTTAAGTTGTCCTACCACATCCATAGGGTCATCTCTTGCATTCAACTCTATCATGTTACAGAGACGGTGATGGGCCCAATTGAATCTAACCGATTTTTATGTCTAAATTAGCTTTAGTTTTCGAAGTGCGTCATGCTTTGCTATTTGCACCATCATAGATTAGTTACCCAATCAAAAGATAGAAGCAAATGAATGATGTGACCAAGGTAAGTGATATAGGAAGATCCTAAATCCATCTTCAATTTGATGTCGGGTCAGGTCCATCAGACCAGGTCAATTTTATAAACACTGGCCACAATGAAAACGGGTCAGTGTTAGCCAAACCCAACCCTTGGCTGGTCCTTTGTGAATAAAATGGGAATAAACGTTCTGTCCAGGATTTTGTATGGGTATCTATTTTTCCATTTGAAGACTGTTATTAGAGTTATAACCCAATGTACCCAGCCTTTGTGTGTAGGACACAATAGGACATACAAAATCCTGGACAGAACATTTGTTCCCAAATAAACTTGATTCACATTAGGCATGGCTGATCTTTGTTGGGTTAGAAATTATTCAACTTTAACCGAGGAAAAGACCATAGTTGCAGCGGGGTGGTCATGTAACGATCCTTTGCAATTTAGTTTGATGACTTTCACCACGGTTCTGATTTTTTTTTTTTTTTTTTTTATGGTAATGCCACTTGGACTTTCTGTTGCCACATAGGACCAACCCACAAGAGTCCAAATCTCTTACCACTGGTATGAAGGGGCAAGCGGATAAACCCAATCCAATGGGGGATGCCGCCCATGAGATCCTCTCTTGATTGTTAAACTTTTGCCTATTTTAGTAGTTGACATGTGACCAAAAAATCAATGAAAGTAAAAAGGTAAAGGTTGGGGTTTTTAATTTTTACACAATCTGTGTCAACTATCAAAATAGACAGAACTTTAACATAATTTAAAGTTTAACAATTAGGAAATAAAGGATCTGAGTAAATTCACCATATTCCAATTCGTGTAACCCTTCTATCACCAATGAAAAAAACTTAGCTAATAAAGACATTTTTGCAGTATTAAAATGGAGAATGATTGTCTGTGGCCTCTGTAGGTGTGTGTGCTATTGATTGACACATGATGTGTTTTTGAATTTGGTGTCTATTTTTTTTATATCTGAATACTTTTTTGAACCCCAAACACTATATGTGTCAGCTTATAATTCACTATCAACATTACATACACTTTGTCATCATAGAACATTTTCTTCCCATTAAAAAAAGCCCTAAACTCTACAAATCTTCTCTAATAATAATTGTTTTTTGGATCGGAGAATCACCAATGAAAATGACCAACAAAGACGATTAATATCAGCGAGGTGAGTCTAGTGTAGCTTAGTTTAGGCTAACTTTGCTTAACGAGTTCAATTGAAGAGTCAGAGTCAACTCAAAAGAAGCCAAGTTCCAGTGGCGGAGCCACGTGGGGGTGGGACGGGGCCATGCCCCCCTCAAACTTTTTGATAATTCTTAAGAGAAGAATGAGCCTCAAGAAAATCCCTCAATATAATGGACAGGCTTTTTCAACTCATATACAAAGAGACAATACTTCTAGGGGATCCGAAGCATCCACGCAATACTTATAAATCGGGCTAGGTTGAGTCGGGCTGAGGTCTACTTGAACTTAGTTATATGGGCTCAGACTCAGCCTGAGCCCGAACTTGGCCCAAGGTAGTTTGAGCAAATTCAGCCTGTTTTATAATCACGGGTTTCGGCTTGAGTTTAGGCGAGCCTAAACTTAAAATTCTCTTACAAAAAAAATTGATTATTAAAGTTTATTTTAAAATTTGAGTTGATAGTGGCTCTTTATTATCTCTAACAATTTGAAAATATGCCTAATTAGTTAAATTTGGGCTTATAATGGGTCCAAAACTATCTTATATTTGTTGGGCTAAGCTATACCAATTTCGGGCTAGGCTAGGCCAAACCATATTTTATATATATTTCGGGTCAGGGCTATAGTTGATTACTAATTTAGGCTGGGCCGAATTTGGGTTGAAAATAAGTCTACCCAAACTCAGCTTGAATAAAACTTTGGGCCAGAAATTTGGGTCCAAACTCAGCCCAACCCAAAGTTACCTTGGCCCAACCCGACAATTTTTTGAGCTTGACATGTTGGGCTTCAGCCCAACCCAGCCCAATTGACACCCTTACTTATAAGGGATGCAAAGCATCCACGCCCCACAACAAAACATGACCCCTCTCTCTCTCTCTCTCATGGACAAACTTTCTACCTCACTAGTTTTGAAGACTTGCTCTAGCTCTTGACTCATTCTCAGCCCTCTAGGCCCATAACCCCAAGATTGCTATACAAAGAGTGATGCAACATGCTTGTAGGATAATGAGTGTGTGCTCAGGAGGTAGAAATAAAATTGTTAAAGTAATGAAGAAAAATAAACAAGATTCCTACTTGTAAGTCCATATACTAATTCAGATAATTCTTAAATTAATCTCATTATGCAATAAAGGAATTAGGGCTTACAAAATTAATAAATAAGTAAAGACCTATTTAAGATGCTTGGATTATTAGTAAGATTCAAAATTTTAATTATGGGGAAAATTTAGGCTAGGCCTAAAAAGTGCTTAAAATTAGGCCAAAATCATGGAAACAAGCCAAATAATTCCAAAAATAACTAAAAGAAGGTTCAAATTAGGTTTGTTATATGTTTAGGCATAAGACATTATTATAATGATGATCTGTTTAGACCAGAAAGTTGAAACTTAGTTCCAGGCCATATGCCACAACATGTCAAAAAGTTCCTAAAGTTTTAGGGATTCGAAAGAGAGCCAAAATTGAATAACCAATACCTGAATTTGATCTAGAATACTCTCTTGATGCTAGTAAATATGATTGTGAACAATAACCATGGCCATGAGAGTGAATTTTGGGGTTTTCAAAATTTTCAAAAAAATTCACACTCCCACAGGTAGTATTGTTAGCCCTTTACAATTGTTGGATTTTTTTTTTCTTAGATGCCCACCCACTAGGGTCGCCCAAGAGTCCTGAAGAACCTAGGAAAAGTTTTTCCGGCAAAGCCCCTTATATGAGAGAGATAAATGCAATCTCGTGAAATCATTTAGAATAAGGATTTCACACCTAGGTTGTATCCCAATAGATATATTGACTTCAAAACTGGGCGCTTTAGATAATGGATTCTTCCTAATGTGTCACCCATAAGTCCCTTACAACCTGGTGGAATTGATTTAGGTAAAGCTCCGACAATTGGGAGTTGGTATCAATTCTTGTACAGATGCCTAGAGAACCTAAATCACCCCCAACTCTATGTAAATCCCTTGAAATCTCTTCAAATCAACAAACTGAGGTGGTTAGCATGCAAAGGATGTGTCGTCTAGCAATGATGAGGCTCTTTGAGGTGTTATTTCAATTAAAACTTCAAAATCCAAGTGTTGGTGATTGATTTTCTACAAACTGTTAATTTTTAGCAACATAGAATCTAAAGTAAAGTGATAAATAAGATGAAAAGAAAGAGGGTGAGAACCTTTAACTCAAGGAGAGGGAGTAGCCTCCACCACCAGTGTTAAATTAAGTGGGGGCCTAGACCCATTCTAGGGTTTTGAAAGTCTTCAATCTGCAACAATGAAGAGGAAAGAAAAAAAAGGTAACGTGATATGAAAATTTCAAATATCATAGTATAATCTCAAAGGCTGGTTGCAGGTTCTATAAATAAAGTCCCACAGCTAGGGTTGTGTACATGAAATATAAGGTGGACAAAAACAACCCCCTTTCTACTACTCTCATGACAAAAATACCCCCTAACTGCTACTAATAATAAAAATATCCCTAAACAACTACTAAAGATAATACTACCCTCCGTAACATGTGTCCTCCTCCAACAAGAGAAATAAAGTGACATAAAGTAAATAAAATAACTCTAATAAAATCAAAACATAGACAAATCTCTCCTGTGCCTCCTCTGGTAGACCCGAAACTCACTCCTAAACTCGGTGTCATCATCAAAGAGAGTGCATAAATAGCCATGGATCACAATTTTCCCCGAAATTTCTCATAATGAGATGTTAAGCATAGAGCAATAATATTCATCCTAGAAGCATAGAGCATATAATATAACCAAAAAAGAAAGAGAGCATAGAACTTATTAACATGACCCAACTTGAAGGTCTTAAATCCTGACCATTGATAAAAAGTTTTAGGGTACTTCTTCAAAAAAGCAATAAACCCAATCAGATTTGATTTTTGGGAGTGAACCCATGTAGAATTGACCTGCCACTTACATTGTCTAGATCGAATAACAGATGGGTTGATTTTAGGGTATTGGACCACAGATGATTGTGAAGCTTGATCAAGCCCATCATGCACCATGTATGGAATTGTCTAAGATCAGATACCTTTATAACCGATACCAGGAGAAACTCACAAAAATATCATGTGGGAAGGCCATTGTGAAAAACAGTTCTTGTTCATTTCTTTTGGGCTCTGTTAGCTCTAGGACTTATAAAATATTCCAAGCACACTACATAGTAGTAGTACCAAGCATAGTAATAAAACTCTATTTACATAAAATAATAGGACCATAGCATATGAACTATTGTTGTTCACGAAAAGTTTATGTTGAATTCACTATATTTACAACTCCAAAGCGGATTTCTTGCAACGAGAAAACTTGCGGCAACCCCGAAGCAACACATGCTGGATGACATATGGTGGAAAAAAGAAAACCACTACATCTTGTGCCCCGTGTTTAGGTGTGTTTTTTTTCTCTTTTTTTTTTGCCATGTGTTACCCAACGCCTGTTACTTTAAGGTCGTCGCAAGTTTTTTCGTTACAGGAAATCTGCTTTGCTACAACTCTAATAAAGAGGGGATGATTGGTGGTAACTCATGAAATCAACTTTTCATTAGACATTTATTAGGCTACGAAAGACTTCATTGCATTTGAATTGTGTTTATAATATTTTCTTTGTAGGGAAAGGATCTGCTACACCCAAAACCATATGTTTCTCCATGTCCCCACAGCATAAGTTGACTCAATGGTTTTTTGAATTTGGTGCCTATTTTAAATAGAGAGAAAATGTTCATTCAAACACTTTTTTATGGTCTTAACCCTATAAACCTCATTTTATGAGTACATATTTTTTCATGTTCCCCCCCCCAAAAAAAAATAAAAAATCTGGCTCCACCACTGCTAAGAGCTGAACCAAGTTGAGCTAACTCAGCTCATTGATAACCCTAATTGCTGCTAGTTTCATTGTTTTTATTTTATTTTATTTATTTGTTATTTTTGTTGGAGAAATGTTGGCAGGATGCTCCAATAAAGATGCTATATGTTGGAGCTAAGATCATCTACTTCACCAAAGTTTGGCATCATCCTATAGACAATTGCAGTGCAACACATACCCCAAAAATCAAATCTAGTGGGTGAATTTCACTTATTTGGGCTATGTGTTACACTGTAAACAATGCCAGATTTTTAACTGAAATAGGGGATCATCTCTCTATATGTTCTCTCTATTGAATGCAAAGAAAATTTATGTGGATTTCCTAAATTCATCCTTGCAATTGAGCCCCACCATCTTTTCTTACTAGAGAATTATTTGTGAGAAGCTTTAGTCTCTATTTTTTTCTTCAAGCAAAGGGTCCAATTTCTCCAGAAAAGTGTATGGTTGTCTTGTTTTTACCATAAATATGCATGTTTGATACACATGTTAAAATATGAATAATTTACTCGGATAAACCATTTCAAAGAATGAATTTTTCCCACCTTTTACCCAACCCCTTAAGTATAGATGAAATCCTATTACTGCTAAAACGATCAGATAATATGAAAAACAATGTAAAATGACTTTTTCATATTTTAGTAATCAGGATAAGAATATGACTTTGCTCTGCTTTACATTGCCACCATTTTCTATGGTGGTTTTTCCTGTCGTTTCCTATCTTCAGCAATTATATCTAAACACAGCCCTAGGTGTGAGAGGTGCCTATGCGTGAGAATATGCTGGCCTAAGCAGCAATTTTGCTGCTAAGCGATTTTACTACTGTTTCCATTTCCAAGACAAACCACCGACCTCTAAAAGCCACAGGATTGGAATAAATGCATTTGGTAGGTCCATCCTCTTCATGACACGTAAGCTCGGCAACGTGGCTAAGATGGAGTAAACCAAACCAGTCTGAAAACAGTACGTGGCAGAACCCTGTATAGGAGTACCGAAAACGAATAAGAAGAACAGGGACGGGATCGGAGCCAGGTTCATCCTCCGGAATCGCTTTATATCTGAGTCTCCTCTCTCTCTCTTTCTCTCTTTCAAGTGGAAAAAGCTCAGCTCTTAAATCTCTCAGTCATCCAGATTCGACTCTAACAGAAGATAGAGAGAGAGAAGAAGGAGAAGAAGGAGGAGGGGAAGAGGAAGATGAGCCAAAGAAAAGGAGGAGAGAAAATGGAGCCTTTCCATGTTATTCACAAGGTTCCTTCGGGTGATAGTCCTTATGTTCGAGCCAAGCACGTTCAGGTACGAACACCCTTTTTTTATATTTTTATTTCGATCTGCAAATCTGGGTTCTTGCATTGATCTGGTATTTTTTGTTGATGCTGTTCTTGTGATCTCTTTCGTGGGGAAAATATAGGAACTGGGTATTCTTCCGATTCTATCTTTCGGGAATTTTCACTAATATTTCGTTTTAGAATTTGGAAGTTTTATTTTTTTTCCAGGAAATATGAGGAAGGTTTGAAAATGGAAAATCTCTTTCTTCTTTTAATTTTATTTTCTGTTTGTGTATTTTATTTATTTCTGAAATTTCTCATTCTAACTCATTTTTTTTATTCCATGTCAAATTTTTTTTTTTTTTTTTTAATGCTCAAAATTTTCCTTCTTCAATCTCTTTTCAATCTCAGAGGGTACTTTTCATCATTGCCGGTATTTATGGTGGGTTCTGTAGTCGTTGACGAACTCTAGCTATCCTGACTCGGCGGGCCTAAGAAATAACCCAGTTGTCGGATCTCATGTCTTTCTTTCACTTTTTCGTCCTAACCTTTTCTTCGGGTTCTGCACTCTCTCACGCTGTTTCTTTTTTCCTTGTCATTATTACACTTAATGTTCTATTATATATTACTGAAACACCCATTTCTTATTCTTCCTCATCTTCTTCTTTCTTGTTTCTATTATTTTTATTTGAGGTTTCTGAATTTTTAAGGGCCGTTTGGATCCAACCCAAAATACAATTTAGTTGATTTGCACTAACTTGGTCTCCATGTGTCTGAACAGTCCCACTTTATGAGAACTTTTTTTTTTTTTTTGGTTTCCTAACGGTTTTCAGCCAGTTGTATGTTGAGCCAATCCAATGGTGTCCCTTCCAAAAGGGTTTTAACTTTTAAGTGTTTGGATGAGTTGTTGGATAACTATAGTAATTTTTTGTTGGTGCATGAAATTGCAGCTGGTTCAGAAGGATCCGGAGGCAGCAATAGTTTTGTTCTGGAAGGCAATAAATGCAGGAGATAGAGTAGACAGTGCTCTCAAAGATATGGCAGTGGTAATGAAGCAGCAAGACAGAGCTGAAGAAGCCATTGAAGCTATCAAATCCTTCAGGCATCGATGCTCCAAACAAGCCCAGGAATCTCTAGATAATGTCCTTATTGACTTATACAAGGTACACATTCATTAACACATAACTTCTCTTTGAATTCTTGAATGAAATTGTGCATGCTTCTGTTATTATTCTTTCTAAAAGATTGAAATGGGAAACTTAAACATTCACTTAAATTTCTTTAAAATTATATATTCTATCAATCACAATGTTTCAGTATTTTCTTTATTTTTATGGAGCTTCATGCGTCGTTAGTGATATGAAATATTATATTATATTACCAAACAATACTAATAATAGTGAATGGTAATCAATGGATTTGGCAGAAATGTGGGAGAATAGATGAGCAGATTGAGCTGTTGAAGCAGAAACTTCGACTGATCTATCAAGGGGAGGCCTTCAATGGAAAGCCCACCAAGACAGCTCGCTCCCACGGCAAGAAGTTCCAGGTCTCCATCAAGCAAGAGACTTCAAGGATACTGGTAAAGTTCTTTTCAATAAATCACTTTCTTGGCTATCTATTTAATGTAGTTTGTTGAGTAACATAGATGCTCACTAAACCACCACAGGGAAACTTGGGTTGGGCCTATATGCAACAAACAAATTATGTGGCTGCAGAGGTAGTGTATCGAAAAGCTCAGATGATCGACCCGGATGCAAACAAAGCCTGCAACTTGGGGCTATGCTTGATTAAGCAGGCAAGATACGAGGAGGCCCGGTCAGTTCTTGAAGAAGTCCTGCAAGGTATAATTGTGGGATCAGAAGACTGTAAGTCAAGGAATCGTGCAGAGGAACTAATGGAGGAACTAGTGTCACAGCAGTCAGCTCAGATATTATCGTCTTCTTTGGGTCTCAGTCTTGAAGAAGCCTTTGTCGAAGGGCTCGACAAGTTGGTAGATGAGTGGACTCCCTTTAGATCAAGGAGACTGCCTATCTTTGAAGAGATTTCTTCATTTAGGGATCAGTTGGCTTGTTGAGTATCTCTTACTTTTTTTGTGTATGTGTGCGGGGGAGGGTAGATTATTTCAGGTTGGGGTACTTGTGTATATTATTGGCATTTGGAGTTGTGTAATTATATCTTTAGGGTACCCCTTGTTATTGTCGTAAGACCTTAACAAATAAAATTGGGTCGTTATAGATTTGTTACCTTGATTGCTATTAGAGCTAGCATTCGCGAGTCTTGATGTGTTACAATTTCTTAAAAAAATAATGGGTGGGTTTGGTAACAAATTCTACTTGGCTTGCTGAAGGTTATTGGAAATAACAATTCCAATAATCCCTTAGTGTATAATCTTTGGAATCAAGTATTTTAACACAACAAAATCAAGAACCAAACGAGTTGATGAAGTATTGTCATCATATTTCTTAAGGGTAGTTGTGGCCTCCTAGTTAATTAATTGTGCAGGGGAGTGTGCTAAGTTACCTTTGGGATACAACCAAGTTTGGAATTAACTTCTTGTATTTCAATAGGCTTACACTACCTAGCCCAATATGGTCGGGTATGCAAAACATATATGAAAATTGGTCCAAATTTTCTAATACATTTCAGTAGTCTCCCTTTATCAAGGTGATTGTCACATATAAAAACCGAGTCAAGAAGATAGGGCTAACACCTTCAACTCAAGTGGAGGTTCTCTTATAAGATCACATTGAGATTGAGGTGGTTTTGAACCCAATGATACAAGAATAACTCTCCAAGTGAGTAGATGATCTAGGGGTTCTATTGGATTTAGTGTTCTAAAAATACACACCCAAAAAGAAAGATAGTATGAGGGAGAGAGGTATTTGTCAATGTCTGCCATCTTGCTCTATGTTTTTCAGGTTTGTTCAACACGTAGACGAATTGTGTTTCAAATCATTTTTTGCCTTTTTATGGTGATGATAGGCTCCAATCCTCTCCCACCTACCATCTTTATGTGTCTACAATTGGCTGGACATCAATCAAGCCCATATTTGTAAATAGGTATTCCTGACTTCATTTGGTGGGCTCAAATTCCAAACTCATATGAACTAGCTTTCTTTACAAGCCTAATTCACAACCCAATTGTGAATCTAGCATTGTTTGTGAATCTAGCCTCATTTGCAATCTGGTGGATCTTATTTGTGAATCTGGTCAGTCCTAAGCCCGAGCTGTTCATGAATCTTGTTCCATCACGGTCCTTTTTTTTATGAACCCAGCTCTGCGTCACTATTTGCGAATAACTTTAGGCCCAATTTTGGTTCATTCGTGAACCTTAGTTATTCACAAAATATTTTATTCGCAAATAACCTTGGTTTTATGAGGCTCATTTGGAATGTCGAAAAGGAATCTTGAAACCTCAATGTGACTTTCTTTCTGATGATGTGCATGTGTCAAGTGCAAAGTGCATCTTAAGCATCCTTATGCTCAAACCCTTGCCAACACCCACACCTGTGTGTGTGGGTGGGGGGGGGGTGAGGTGCTATGCACCTCATTGTGTGGTCATTGCACAAGAGGGGGAGTTCTCTCCAAAGTACATGTTTGAGGTGGGTTTGATTACTTATATGCTATAAAGGTTTCTTATCCCCAGTTGATGTGGGTTATTCTTAAGAGAAAGAAACAAAATTTTTTGAAAACAACCCTTTCTAAAAATGGTAAAAAAATGGGGGCTTTTTTAAATCTTTAAGAGCTTCATTTTCAATAATCCTCCAATCATTTTCAAAACATTCGAAAATAGGTATTAAGGTAAATAAGTGAGGTCCCCTTTGTATGGATGACCCTAAAATCAACATTTTGTGTAAAATGTTGTCATCCATTTGAGAATTAGTGGATTACCCTAGAACTAAAATCTCTGTGACAAACCCAACTTGTTATACATACAATTTTCTTGAGAGGGGTTTACTCATCTTGAAGCCTAACAATTTAAGGTTTGTGTGCTATCCCAATTTATTGAGTGCTCTAGAAATAACGTGAATCTCATATGAAGAGATCGGTTTCTACACTCAGAAAGGTGAGCCTCATCCTTGGCCATTTTCTTCTTAACTCGAGTAATTAAAACTCATATAGATAACCATCGCTGGCTTCATTTCATCACAACTCGGAGATTCCCAAAATCTTTTTAAGAGAACCCAATTCTCATCCTCTCATTCACAGTTCCAAATTATAAGCTCAAGTGCTTTTCGTCTATATGATAACCAACTATAGGCCTGTCATAAGAATGAACTCATTTCATTAAAATAAAACATTGTGTGCTTTTAAAAAATACAAGGCTTGTTTTTCTATTGAATCTTCAAGTAGTCAGGTTGATTTCCCATTGAACTTGAATAGCTAGGTTGGATGTTTATTAGTATCACTTACAAGCTTAACAATCTCATTCCCTTAGATGTATCGGAGGTTAACTCATTCCCAAGACCTTTGGATAAAGGGTATGTCAAATTTTCACTGGACTTCACATACTATATTGCTACAATACCACTGGTTTTTAGATCCCTCACGTGATTATGCTTCAACCATATCATCTTGAACTTTCCATTGTAGTTTTCATTGCATGCTTTCTATAGAGTTGCCTGATTATCAAAGTATATGGTTATAGGAGGAACCGGTTTGATCCATATCAATACGTTAACCGATACATTCTTTAACCACTTTGCTTCTTTTCAGACTAATGAAAGCACAACAAACTCTAACTCCATTATAGAATAAGTCAATCATGTTTGTCTTTTGGATTTCTAGGGGATTGTTCATCTTGTCAGAATGTAAATCTAGGCTATTACAATTTTAGAGTCATCCAAATTTGAATTCCAAGTAATGTCATTATATCTTTTAACAACAACTAGATATCATCAATAAAGGATTTCATAGTTCATTGTAAACTTTTAATGCCTTCAAAACTGTGTGTAAAGCACTCCAATGCTCATTACTTAGATCACTAATGTATTAGCATTCTCATTGCAAAGACATTGTCTGGCCTGGTGCAACACATGGTGTACATCAAACAGTTAACTATCTTCGAATACTTGTACTATATATGATACATAATAGCCTTTGTTATTTGTCAACTTAACACTAGTGTTAACAAGTGTGGATGCTAATGTGCTCAGATTGTGTAATAGCAATCCCATTGTCATTTCTAATAATCTTGATTCCCATAATTACTTTGGCAACCTCCAAATCCTTAATATCAAACACTAATGAAAGTAGCTTCTTAGTGTCGTTAACACAATCAATATCAGTCATAAAGATGAGAATATCATCAACATACAAAATGATTATCACACATGACTCTCTAATGGTCTTATTATAGACATACATATCACCATCATTGGATTCAAATCCATTTCCAATGAGAATAGTTTTAAACTTATCATCCCACTACTTTGGTACCTATTTCAATTCGTACAAGAATATTACCAACTTGTACAGTTTCTTTTTTGGTCCAAGCAATGCAAAGCTTTCTGCATGCTTTATGTAAATTCCTTCTTTTAGCTACCCATTGAAGAATGAGATCTTTACATCCATATGAAGTATAAATAGATTCTTTGTTGCAGCCATATACAACAACCTAATAGTAGAAAAAATTTCTACAAGGGCATATATATCAAAGTAACCAAAGTCCTTCATCTCACCATACCCCTTAGTAGCTAATCTGACCTTAAATTTCTCAACTGAGCCATTTTGTTGCGGCCGATGGGTTAACAGCCCTTAGGAAAATCCAATATCACCCATGTTTGATTAGACATGGCTGAGTGCACCTCATTAGCTATAACTTCTTTCTAGAAGATAGCATCATATGACAACATTGCTTCTTTGTAATAATATGGTTCTCCTTCTACCAAATAGACAACTAGAGCTTAAGCCTTGTTTTAAGCTCAACAATATATATATATATATATATATAGGGGTGGGCATGGGCCTGGCTCGGGCTGGGCCATGGTAGGCCCGGGTCCAGCCCTCAAATTATAGACCGGGTTCGGGCCCATAAGGGTGGGTTCGGGTTGGGGTGTGGGCCCGGCCCTCATTAATTGATCGGGCCTCGAACTGGCCCATGAATTTAGAAAAAAATGTTGAAATTTAGGTTTGAACTCTAGACCTATCCAAGGTTCAAATTTTCGATTTTGATGGATTATTCGTCATGAGGATTAATGGAAA
>JAOXJP010107511.1:0-14207 GCA_025762735.1 Platanus orientalis | reverse complement strand
ACTTGGTCCACCTATATTTTTCCCGTTGTCAATTCATAACAACGAATTAAGGGAGAAAGGAATATGAGGAAGAAAAACCTCATAAGAGATATGAAACTGAAGGAAGTCCTTAAAGTATCTCAAGCAATTCAAAGAGCTTGAGAAGGACAAGATGAACTATTTTCAAAATGTTGAAAATAAAAAACCTTCAAAAGAAGAAGGCTCTAGCCCAACAAACCAAAACATAACAAAAAAAATTTTAATGCCCAAAAAGGTTTGTGTAAAAGGTTGACCGTATACCCAAGACCCTTGGTGTTAACCTCCTCACCAAGTAGGAGCCCCTGGGTATTGATGACAATAACTAAACCACTCAAAGAGAAGGGAGGAAGAATCTAAAAATGAGCCTAAGGGAAATAGGGCACCTCGATTGACCATGAGGACCCTCGGTCGACCGCGGGTATACCTCTTGGGCGCCTGAGTGGTCTCGTGGGTGACCAGCCTAAGATATCTAGAAAAACGAGGTTCTAAAATTCTGGTCTCGGTCTATTGCGGCCAAAGATGTGTGACCCCGGAGGGGTACCTCAGTCAACCGCGATGAGAGGTGGGCGATTGAGGTATATTACACTAGCTATAATTTTTTCTGTTATGTATTTTTTACAAAAAGGAGTAAGGGATCTCACTTCTATCAAGCCTCAATAATTTGAAAGGCTTGGAGACTCTTCCACACCTCTTGAGAACACTTAGCCAATTTATTGAGCCTTCCTAACCTTCAAAATCAAAACTTCTCAAGAAAAGAGTTTCTTGAATAAAAAGGGTAAACTCTTAAGAAAATATGGGTTAAAGAGGACGTGCTAAAATGCTTAAACATCCATACGGCTCTAAGAGTCGGGAGCACATTAAGAAGGTACCTTGATAATGAGTGCTCTAAACACATGACCGGAGATAGGTCATTGTTTGGCAATCTTGAGGAAACTCAAGGTAGGAGTGTTACATTAGGTAACAGAAACATTGCTAAGATCATTGACAAGGGAACCGTAGAGGTCTTCGATATCCCCACTCATACACCAATGTCCTAATTGTGCAAGACCTAAAGCACAATCTAAATAGCATAAGAAAAATCTACGATAAAGGCTATGTGTGTACTTTGTGAAAGACCGGTGTGAGATTAAAGACAAGGGATGTGATAAAATCCTTGTCAAAGGGTTAAGGAAAAGTGATAATGACTATGTCATAGAACCCAACAAGCATGAGTTGGATACTTATTTTATGTCTTAAAAGGATGAAACTAATTCTTGGTATCAAAGGTTAAATCACATCAACTTTAGAGACCTATCTAAGCTAAGTAGAAAAGGAATAGTTAAAGACTTGTCTAGATTGTTCCAAATTGACAATCCTATGTGCAAAGATTGTCAAAAAGGGAAAATAAACTGGTATAACCCCCATGAAAAATTAGAAGACTTAATCAAGATAAAATACCAAGTAGTCAAACAAGAGAAAGGGAAGAAAGCCCCATAAAGAGGATTAGTATAATCCTAAATGAAATTATCAAAAGACAAGACTATGTAAAACAAATAAGAAAATGATAATTGCTTAAGCATATGGTTTATAAAAATAATGTATGTGACTTTTTCATGATCCTTTATGCTTACATGCTTATATTTAGATCATGTTGGGATTGCTCTTGTATTGGCATGTCTATACACATATATATGTTTTCCAGTCACTATAGCATACATGAGCATATTTTGGCACAACTATTGACTGCTCTTAGTGATCTTTAGCATCCTTACATATCATTTAGATCACTAGTAACATATTGGACTTTTTTAGCACATCTTTATATGTCACTCATGCCTTGTTGACCTATCATGCATATGCATATTCATTAACACATATCACTAGTTATATGCATGGATACTTGCACTTAATATGCATATCTATATTGGTTATAGTTTTTGGACCCCTAATTCACTTATGAATCTTACCACACTTTAAACCTATGTTACTTAGTTGGTCCATCTCCTCTCTTATTCCCCTTGAAAATTCATGACAAAAAGGGGAAGATAATGTATGAAGAGAGAAATATGGTAATACACCATAGTGTGGGATATCACTTAGGGGAAGTGTATCGCACTTTATACATGTACTAGCATTTCTCACATGTTGGCATAATGATATGATCTCAATAAGTATATCTCTAAGGGAGAGAATTACATCATATAGTAAAATCATTTTAAATTATGCCTTTGTATCCATGTTCTAAATAGTAAAAATTTTTTATTTGAATAAACTTGTGACTATAGTAAAATCTATTTTTGCTTAATTTATGCTTCAAGCTCTATTTTCCTGAATTAATGCACATTTTAGAGAAAGGTATGTTTGCATTTGATGTGTTGTAGGAAAGACACCACATCTTGCGGGAAGACCCATCTTTTGTCAACTCTTGTAAAAAAGGGGGAGAGAAATTAACAAGAAGGGAATCTTGGGGTAGATACATGTACTAGATTTTATTTTGTAAATTTTATTGTTTTGACATGGAATAAACAAAGGGGGAGATTGTTAGGTCTATGTATTGACAATGTCCATGCACAAAACAAAGTGTGTACATGTCGTGGCCATGTTATTTAGGACTTTTATATGTAACTTGTGTATTCATGTAAGTCCAAGAAGAGAGTCTAGGAAAGCACAAAGAATAAGGGCTTAAAGCTGGAATGACCAGGTCAAAGAGACACAAGCATCATGGAAGAATCTTAAGTCTCAAGCTACCTCAAGAAAGCCAACACATCAATTCCATGCATAGAAAGGTAAAACAGGTATATGAGACCAAATGGTAGGTGTGTATGTGCTCACGAAACCCCAAGACCATGGTTGACCCTAAGAACCACTTATAAAATTTAATTAGAGTCTAATTAACCCTAATTAAAATGCACAAAGAGCCCAATGCTTAAAAGAATGAAAATGGCTCACTAGGGAAAAAGTGCCTATGCTGACTAGTATTGTCTAGGCTAGTAAATTTTGAGACAACTTCTAAGGACTCCATATATAGCCTTAATAGGAATTATACTACAATCCATATATGTATGGAAAAATCTATAAGTCTACTTTCCAACAAAAAAAAAACGGTGAAGGATTACGAGTTTTCTAGAGAAAGTTACGACTGTTTTACCAAGAGGTGCTTATGCTCAAAACCTGGAGCGTGGGCGCCCATGAACAGGGGGCACCCAAAGTGGTGTACCTGGGGCCCCCCAGAGTCGTGGGGGGCGCCCGAGGTCCTAACGATCAGAATTCTAAAAGTTTGTTTTGACCGTTGGGGACTTGAGGAGGCCTTAGCTCACCTATATGAGGTTGGAACATGTCCCAAATGAGTTATGGACTCTCCCATAACTCCTTTATGATATTCTTGATCATTCTATTCATACCATTTGAAAACCCTCTTTACATGAGGTGTTCTTGGATCAATCATCATCCAAGACTTGGAGAATAGCCCTTGAAACATTCAAGGAACCTTAGAGAGCAAGAGCCCAACTTGGGAAGCGTCATAAAAAGCTCTTTTCAACTGGTGTGAAAATCATAGTCATATTTACCTATTGAGAGGTTAAGCACCACAACCAAGCTACATTCATATCCATCACTTGAGTATGTCCGCCGGAGCCATTAGAAGTGGAAGCTTTCGCCGAAGACATTGAAAGAGAGATTAGGAATCTGCTAGAGACACCGGACTCGTGTGTACTTACTTGAGACACCAAGTGCGAAATCACATCTACCGGAGACACTAGAGGTAAGGTCTTATTGATGTACCTTGTAATAGTTGGAAATAACTATTAATAAAATCAACACACCCCTAGAGTGGGCATTGGAGAGTGAACGTAGGCCCATGTGCCAAACCACTATAAAAACTTATCTTTATATTGCATGCTTTATGATTGTTCTTTAATTTCCATATCATAAACAAGCATAAACATCTAGGCCTTAATTAAATTTACAAATTGGACTAATTGAGCACACTTACTTGGTTTGCAATTCATAGAGAATTAATCATCTAAATGTTTATGTTTATATTAAATTACCCAACACACTAAATTTTCATAAACACACACAAGCATCTAGGCGTTAGTGAATTTGCAAATTAGTTAATCTATCACTTAAGTTTATTTGAACATCATGTAAAGTATATTGATTTTGCTATTCATTATTTATAGATCACTTTAGGACTTCACTCAAAGTACTAAGCTTAAGTGATCATATTGGGGTATTTGGAAGTGACTTTAACTAAAGTTAATATAAAAGGATTAATCAAGAAACCTTAAGGAACTTATTATCCCTACTCCCGCTCTACTATAGGTAACACTATAGTGCATGACGGAGCCTCGTGGTCTATGATAAGTTCATAGGAAAGTGATTTACTAATTAAAAGAATTCTGCTACACCTTTAATTGAATTAAATCATAAGAGGGTGAAGAAACAAATTTGAAAGAACCAAAAAATTGTAAATATCCTATTCACCCCCCCTCTAAGATCATACCGACTTAGGAATTTCAAGTCTATGTAGAATAGGTCTTATTCTATTTGCCAGGATTTTAGAGATTACTTTGTACAAAACATTACATAAAGCAATTGGCTTATAATCATAAGGGAGTTCGTTTTGTGCCTCTTTTTTTTTTTTAATAAGAGCAATATTAGTGTGATTAACAGATCTAGGAAATTGTTTTTCTCTGAAAAAGTTTTGAGCATACTTGACCACATCCCCATTGATTGTTTCCCAACATTTTTGATAAAATAGCACAAGAAGTCCATCCAAACCTGGAGCTTTCAAGGGACTCATAGAAAATATAACTTTTTTTATTTCTTCCATTAGAGGTATTCTAGAGATGTTTTCTTTCTCTTCCTCAATTATCAGCACATTTGTCAATTCAAGCTCCTCAGACATTGCTTCAAGATTAACTGAGGTGAAAATGTGCTTGAAATAATTAATGCAGATAAAATGTATTTCCTCAGGGTTTTCTTTCCAAGACCTAGCTTCCGATTTGATTGCAATTATCCGGTTCTTTGTTCTTCTATGCAGGGTTGAGGCATGGAAGAAGCTTGTATTTTTATCCTCATCCTTTATCTATGAAATTTTGGACCTTTACAACCAATAAATCTCCTCATTTTTTAACAACTCACTGTATTTGTTGATGAGTCCCTTCTCCTCTCGTCTCTCATCTTTCGTTGCGGACCAAGGTTGGATTTGAGACAACTTATCCTTGATAGTATGCAATTCCTTTTGAATGTTTCCAAATTTTTTGTCTACTCCATTTTATAATACCTTTTTTGAAGTCATTCAATTTTTTTACAAGGCCTTCATTATGCCTCTAGCTCCACGCCTCTTAATAAAATTCATTGAAATGTGCATGAGTAGTCCACATTGCTTCAAATCGGAATGGCCATTTCTTCATCTTCCTTCTAGACTTTTTCAGGTTAAGCAAAATAGAGTTATGATCATTGTAGATTGTCGGTAAGTGTAAAATTGAAACATTTGGAAATTGAAGTTTCCACTTTGAATCGACAAAGCTATGCCCAGTCTTTCTCTTATGAGAAATTGTGATCTTCTTCTATTTGACTAGATATAAGCTAGTCCTAGGTATCCTAGGTCAATTAGTCCATAATAACTCACCATGTCTTTGAAGTCCATGTAAGCTTGATCAGGCAAGGGGTAACCACCCTTTTTTTAGCAGAGTTCATAATTGCATTAAAATCGTCAATCCTACACCATGGGAGGTTGTAAGAGTTTGAGAATCCTCTTATCTTGATCCATATCTTATTTCTATCATTTTTTTTTTTTTTGGCAACCATACACACCCACTAAACCCCATTTTTGTTAATTAGAAAAAGTAATAAACTCAGCAATAATCATATTATTTGAAAATTTTACTACATTACAGGAAATAGAATCATCCCACAGTAAACAAAGTCCTCTAGATCTTCCATTAGAGGGCACAATAAAATAGTTTAACTATCCAATTTTCTTAATAAGTCATTTTGATTTCTCTTCGAGCAATTGGGGTTAAAAATTTAAATAAAAAAAAAAAAAAAAACAATGTTAGCTAGAGTTGCCCGGAACAATTATTTTATTGTCCCGATTGTCAGGTCACTACCCCCACCCTAACAATTCCAAGATAATACCTTCATTTTCCTTACAGTTATTCCTGGCCAGCCGCCATTACCCTTTCAAAGGAGATACTTCCACCCTTCTTAATTGAGGAATGCTTATTGTCTTTTTTATTCCTTGAGTTCATGATTTTTAGAGTTGGTTTTCTTCCCACCATTTTAACTTGTTCCTTCATGTTTGGGGAAGCAAATATAGTAATGCATTCATGTCTTTTAGAGTTTGGCAATGCAAATTCCAGAGCCTAGATTTTCAACCATTTTTTTTCCTTCTTGTCCTGGAGTCATTTTAATTAGGCTTTCTTCATTCATGTTTAGACCATGGTCAGCCTTCATGGGATCATCTTGGTTTGGTTCATTTGGTGACCTAAGGTTGAGAAAGTAAACATCTAGTTGAATTGAGATTTTTTTCATTTCCCTTAGACCATCTAAAGCCCTCATTATCTCCTTAATTGTAACCACCCTTTCTCCCTCTAAGGAAATTAGTGGTCCTTTTGAGTGGGAAGATCTGTTGTGAAGCTTTGATTTTTTTTTCCATGTCTCTCCAACCCAGCCAACACAATCTTGTTTGATAAGGTAGGATAAGAGATATTAGGTGGTTTGTTGAGATTACATACCTTTTAGGTTCGGCCAGCTGGTGTTGTAGTGGCTTGAAATTCGGTCATTAAAGATTTTGATGTAGTTATGACTCAGCCAGCCTTCAAAGCCGAGATATCAACCCCTTTATCAAGTGCCTCATTAAAACAGCTTTCTTTTTTTTTCTTGAATTGGTCCCTTTGATTCTGGCACAGAAGTGCATGAGTTGGAAGAACCATGCTTCTCTTTCCTCTTTTATATCAGCCCCACCCCATTTAAAACAATTGGAGTCGTTAGGTTGTGTTGATCGGCTAAGTTTGAATCCATTATGGTAAGTTCTCTGCAATTATTTTGTGGTGAGTTTTCAGCTCCATTTATGTTTGAAATCTCATTAATCACTCTGAAATCATCATCACCATAATCCATTGTTTCTATGTATGCAGCCTTTGAAGATTGTCCTGGATGGCTAGTTTTGGAAGCCTCATGATTCATTGTCTATTTTGTTCCAATTCCACCTCTTTCACACCTAGTTGTTGCCATGTCAGCATTAGCCTTCCTAGTTCGGTCATCTCTCTCATTTTCGGCAATTTTAGTGTATGAAGATTTTGGTCGTCCATCTTAGACCCTACTGTGTTGTTTGGAATGGTTGCAGAGTTCACAGAATCTTCTTCTTCCATGAGATAGCTTTTCTATCTATTTTTTGGCCTCCAACCTTCTGCTTTAATTTCCTCATCGATTTTAGGTTTCAACATTATGAATAATTGTTCATGGAGACTTTTCGCATAGTCAGCTATAATTTTCACATGAAAATTAAAAAACCTTTGGAAAGAATCTTGGCTATGACCCATACATCCACAAAAACAACAGAATTGCAGGAGTCTCTCATATTTCACCATTGCTTTACCTTCTTCCTTTTTTGATAGTTGTGATTTTGATGGATTGTTTCAATTGTTTAGTAACATCAAAGAGGATCTGAACTCCTGTATATTTGCTCCATTTTGTAGACTCACCAAGAAAAATATAAATGGGTTCGCTTAACTCTTTTGCAAGCTTGAATTTAATTTTCTTCGATAAATATTCTAATGGTAGGCCATGTAGTTGAATCCCCAATTCAGTGTATGTAAATTCATTTTGTTTCGGATCTTTGTTTTGCTTGCACTGTTGGAGAAAAATTAGATCGTTATTGTAGGACCATGGTGATTGCATCAAAACTTTCTCAAGGCTTGATTGTTCTTCAAACCGGATCAATATAGAACCATTGTAAAAGTCAATGATTTTAACACGGCCAAAGGATTCCTAAGAGTTTTGGATTATTTCTTTGAGTTTAATGAAACTCACATTTTTATCAATAAAAACTTTAGTAACTGGGCAAGTTTTCCAGTCATGTGTTTGTTTGACCTCCCGAGATTCAATGTTTACCTCTAGTTTTTCTTCATCTTCTTTGAAAAGATCCCCGAATCTTGAGATTAGTTTTGCTTGCTCAACAATATCCATGGGAGCAGCTTAATAACCTTCATTCTATGAGTTGCATAGGAATATTCATGTCAAACAGACATGACATAAGTACATCCTAAGACGTGGGAGTTTTAACCAAAATAGATTGTAATTGGTACATTAATTTGGGACTCCACATTTGGGATGCACGATTTTATGCACAATAATCTTAAATTACCAGTGAATGAAAACCATATAAAATAACTTTTATAGTAAAAAAATAGCATAAACCATTGATTTTATTTTATGTTAATTTGAATATTGAGAAAAAAATTTATTAATTATTAATATTAGTTAATTATAAGCAATAACTATCCCTAAATGGGCTTAAAAGTCCTCAACCACAAAAAAGGGATTTTTGCCAAATCGGTTCAAAATTACCAAGTAATGAAGTGAAATAAATTCTTTCCTAAATCAGTTTTTAGTGATATTTAATTACTTTTTAACCCTAAATCAATTATACAATATAATAAGAAACCGATCCCATTAAATTTGAGTGGCACCTGAACTAACTCTCTTTCTCTCTCCTCTCTCTCTCTCTCTCGTTCTAAGCTCATGTTTGATTGTGCATTTGGAAACGCTGAACTGAAAACAAAAAATGTTTGTGAACCCTCTTGAAACATAGCTCATATATATAAAAAAAGAAAAGATGAATAGATAGAGATCATAGGAATAGTTTAATGGTTTACAATGATTCAATCCGGAGCGAAGGTAAGGTGCAAGTAGCCACCGACGCACACAAAAAACCCAAGCATATAGGCTCGGTTTTATTGGTTCATGTTATTTAGGTTTCACATTAAACAAATTAAAATTAAAAAAAAGGGTTATTCGGGTTCCATCTTTCCATGGAAACTTAAAATCTGCAACTAAACACCCACTAAGTGTTCCCATCACAATGGAATACTAGTACATAGGGCACACATGATATATATATATATTAATTTGAGTGTCCACATGGAAAGAGAAAGGGGCATAAGGCTACTATTTTAATATATATGTATATGATTATACCAGATCACTAAATTTGAAGTGGGCTAAAACTTTGTTTATTAGTAATAGTTTCAAAATGTTGTCACCATCTTTATTGAATAATTATTTTTGCATAAATCTTCATCAAAAGAGTTTAAAATTATAAATTGTGTTTGATTTTCGCAGATATATTTTTTTTCATATAAAATCCTAATCAAATGGTAAAAATGTTCTCTATGTTGCCTAGTTGCCTGATTTTGAAAAAATTCATGCATCAAACCAATGTACTCAACGTATACAAGATATAATCCCATTTGTTTAATCTAATTACTCTTAACCTTAAAATGAATTATAGTATTGACCCAGAATATCTTCAATTAGTTAAGTGACTATTCTTCCACTAAAGACTAATTTTAGTTAATATCCAACTAGCAACATTAATGACTAAAAGCTATAAATAAGAAGGCACTACTCATTTCTCTAACATCCTTCATTATAAACCCTCACTTTTAGGTTCGGGAGTTAGAAAAATAAGAGAAAGCAAATAAACCCTATCTTTTGGATATTTGAAAGGATATTGAAGAGGTTTAAAAACTAAGACTTGAAGCTCCCCCCTACTTAATAATGTTTTTTTTTTAATTTATGTTTCTTTATGCTTATTTCCTCAATTGCTCTTTGAATATTTTACATTCTTCATAATTTATGTTTCTTTTATTTGTTTCAATTTTTCCCATCTCTAGAGATCCGAGTAGGCATTTAGAGATGAACAGGGCAACTCATAAATTATCCTCAACATGACAACCCTCATTTTGAGATTTCTTTACATCTTCACGTGACCTCTCCTAAAATTGATGGTTCAGAGAAGATAAAGGCAAGTGAAAAATAAAGCCTTCTCCTTTGGTCATTCTAATGGGAATATCAAACCACAAAATGATTAGACTTTTTTTCTTTTTATTATTTTGATTTTATTTTTTAATATTTTTATTGCATATAACATGCAAACTGTTATGGCATGTTAAGGAGCTTGAAGACAAATTGAATAAGTAATAACAACAGTTGAAGGTTATACAACTAATTCATCATGTTGAACAGCAAGCCCAAATTAAGGAAAAGACCGGTGAATGGAGTAATCCAAGAGTGCAACCAACTCCTGATACTATGGAGCTCCATGATTCCTTGGAGTTGATCTCTATTGATTCTCTTATTAGAAAAGAGCTTTCATAGCAACTGGTTTAGGTGATTTGGTAGGATTGTTTTGCCTTAACTTTGTTCAACTCAGTTGGTAATATCTTATTCTCAAGTGAAGAAATCAATACAATCTAATCATCCTATTTTTAAATTCTCCTTAATGTCATATAAGTTGTGAATAACACAAGTATTTTTAATAGATATTTCACTACGTATACTCAAATGTGTCTTTGGGTATGTTCAACATTTATTATATGTTAATGTATTTGACTCAAAAAACAAAGAAACACTCAATACACTGAACATTTTTTTCTACAGTATATTTAATTAAAAGTTATACGAATACTAATATCTTTTTGCTTCACCAAAAATTTTAAAAAAAATCACATATTTATTTTTTGTAAGGCTTTTTTTTTTACTTTGTAGTTTATGTTTATTCACTTGCAATGGATATAGGTTGACTGTTTGTTTATGGACCATCCATGGAAAGTACTTCCGACTCTCCCTTGGTTTCCTAGTTTACTTTTTATGTCATGACTATTTTATTTTTGTTGTAATTCATTTATTTTCTTTATTTTTATTAATTATAATAATTTATGTTTTCATAAAATAAAAAATTCATTGTATATTTTTTTTAAGTTACATCAATTCTAAACCACATTGTCCTTGTGGGTTTCTAACTTATAAACACCATTTTTATCCATAAAATAAACACCAATCAAACTTGCTCAGTAAGACAACTGAGAAAGAAAGATGATTTGTAGTTGTTGGTGAATTCTAAAATTAATTAGAATTCGCGCCCTACCTGCACTCCAGTCTTCAACTCTTATGTTTGTTGTAGGTAGACCCCATTCACTATTAGCATGGAGATTTACACCTTTTGATGTGGATTAGTGATGTGGATGTTAGCGAGTTTATAAATATCAGTTTGAAGTTTTTGTTTTATTGCAATTTTGGTTTTATTCATAGGTTTATATATGTATTGCTTAATGATGGTTTTAGACTCAATGTTTAGTCTGATTACATTAAAGGATTGGTTATAACTTTGATTTTTCTTTTGTGACCTCATTGATTTAATTATTCTATTTGTAATAATAAATGTTTTTGGGTTGAACTTAAAATGTTTAATTGTTATAATTATGTCTATAAATATTTCTGGGTTGAACTTAAAAAGTTTAATTATTATAATTACGTCTTGGAAACATGTTATTTTTTCAGTGATAAGATCTATGAGATATTGAACTCTACAGTAAGTTGTGTTCAATTTCTTAAGTTAGCTTATAATGATAAAAGATATGCAAGAGTGTTGTGTTGGGATCAAGATTAGGTTGTTTGTTCTATAGTACTATCTATTATTATAAGATAGAAGAGACTTAAACCATGGTAAAAAAACCAGAAACATTTTTAGTGAAATTCTCAAACATGCAAATCAAAATTTATACAATAAACTTTATATATGAAAAAAAATCAAGACTCTGCATCCAAATCTGATATGTATGATCCATGTCTATTAATTATTTTAATTTTTTTAAGTATTATTTACTCATTTTCTTCAGTTTGATAGCTCTTTTCTTTGATTAAGTACCCCTTCCTCTCCCATCAAGTTGGTGCATATATGGACACCCTAACATATTTTTCTTTGATTTATTTAAAGTTTGAAACGAAACTCATTTCTCTCTAGCTTTTCTAATCTCTTTAGTTCCAAAACTCTCTCCCTCCCTCTCTTATAAATCTCATATTAAAACACATTCTCTCTTCCTAATAACCCCCCACCTAATTAATTGTTATATTGGTCAATCTTATCACTAAGCGTTCTTTCTTTCTCTCTCTATTTTTAACTTTTCTAATCTCTTTGTTTTTCAAAATAGTTTCTCTCATAAATCCTATCAAGACACATGTCGCATTCCCTTAAAATCTAGCATTCAGTTAATTTCTATATTAATGTGAAGTTCTTTCCACTTTTAAAATTTCTCTTCTTATTAATAATAGAGATAAACTTTCTTTTTAGATTTTATTATCCAATAATTATTTCAAAATAACACAAATATAACTTTATTCATTAGGTTTTGTATATTATTGTTGGTTTGCATGTTTTAATTTTAATTTTTTTCTAGTAAAATCATGTTTTTATTGGTTACTCATTGAGTTCTCTTCCAAAAATAAATTTATCTTATTTGTTTGGTAAACCCTATCTTGAATTAGTTATAGGGCTAGTTGTAGAAAGGTTTTTTTTTAATGTTTTTCATTTATTTTCTTCCTTATATTAATACACATAAATTTTTACTTAATAAAAAATCTTATGTTACATATATTTTTTTTAAATATATCTTAAACCACATTGCCCGTTCAAATTCATAGTATACCTGTTTTTCTTGATAGTTATGTTTCCATATATTAGAATGTCATATACGAGTTAGGTTCAGATTGGACTAAAGTTTAATGAGTGATTAAATGGAGTTTGTGTAGGATCCAATATCTAGGGTAGATCTCTTCTATTTTTTCCTTTATATTTATTACTAAATTTTTATAGTAGCTTTTGATAATTTTTTAGACCTTAAATTAGAGGTTGTCTTGGGGCAAGGTGGTTCAACTAGATTAAACCAATATAAAAAAAAGAACTACTAACCTACACCCAAGACCAAAGGACAAAAAAAAAAAAAAAGAATATCCAGCTAATTTACAAGTTTTTACAACCGCTAGCCCAATATTTTCCTAAAAGTGGTTGAACCTTAGGTCTTTTATAGGCCAATGGGTGGAAACTTTCTATCCAATTTTCCTTTCTTGTTTCCTCTCATGTTGGGATGAATGCTTAAAAAGTCATTGTATCTCTGTAAATCTTCTACTCGTTGACTATGGCATTACAATGCATGAAAGAACAATGCATGAAAGAGTGAGTTACACTGATCATTTAAGCTTTAGCTGAAGTCATTTAACACTCACAAATTGTCTTAGGAGAGGAAAATTTGTCCACTTTATGACCGTTAAACATAAAGTATATGTACTTGGATAGACCAACAAAGTGAAATCACATTTAAAGTGTAACACCCTGTACCATGACACACATATTACTATACACATATCACACTTAGATGGTAACATATGTCACATAAGTTCTGTACACACATAGGATCACTTAAATGCACATATATTGATCTAAATGTTAGCACAATTTTAGAAAAACACTAACAAAAATGTAGAAAGAATCTATGAGTGAAAGTTATACCTTTGGATAGGCTTGGAAGTATAGAGTCTTATGGAATAAACGATAAGTGAAACAGATACCAAACGAAAAAGTTAAAGGCAATTTACTAAGTAAGAAAAAAAAAGGTCAAGGACATGACAAGTTCTGAAGTTGTCCCAGATGGATGACACAACTTCATAAGTAAATATGTATCAATCCCATAAGAATCACCCTACAAATAATATATACTTTGAAAGATTTATAAGTCTACTTTCCAATGCGACAAACGATGAGTGAATTGAAGTTTTCTGGAAGAAGTTATGACAATTTTCCCAAAAAGTGTCTATGTTGTCTGGTATGGTATAAATTAATAGATTTTGAGGTAACTTTAAAAGTATACTAATAAAAATATATAACGGATTAGAGAGTAGACCTCACGTATTTGGAAAGATTTTGAAGTCTAGTTTCAAACAAAAAAAATGATGAGTGAATCCGAATTTTGTAGAAAAAGTTATGATTGTTTTCCCACCGTGTGTCTATGTTGGAAAATTTTGGGTGGGATGATGTCATCAAATTGGAAAGTTTCGTACAAACGTAATTTTTGTAAAATTTTAAAGATATTTTTGCTAGAGGCCTACCTATACATGAAATTGGAAAGTATGATTGTTATTTAGGC
>JAOXJP010107500.1:0-14207 GCA_025762735.1 Platanus orientalis | reverse complement strand
TTCTTTCTTATAAACTCTTCTTTTCCTCTTATTATGGTTTCACCCATTTTATGTGTCTTATGAACTTTTTTTAATTTATTAACATTGTTTCATATACTCAATAGTGAGACCTTTAAGGTCACTTACACTTACTCATGCTCACTTAAATACTTGGTATCATTTTCTTATTCTTGCTTATATTTTTCCTCCATTTACCTTACACTTTATACACACTTGGATTTATTTGCTTACACTTTTATTTCACTTTATACTTTTCTTATACTTTTTTTCACCTTGACACAATGTATTATATTCCTAGTTAAAGGACCTTGATAGAAAATTGCACATTGTATTTATCCCTAATGGCAGGACCTTGATAGAATATTGCACATTGTATTTATCCCCAATGGTAAGACCTTGATAGAAAGTTGCACATTGTATTTATCCCCAATAGAAAGACCTTGACCATATCTTGACTTTACATCTTGACATTTACACATTGACATTTAGATCTTGACCTTTACATCTTGACCTTTACGCCTTTACATTTAGATTATAACCTTTACATTTTGACCTTTATATATTGACATTTAGATCTTGACCTTTACATCTTGACCATAATTTAACATTTATTTGATGGAATCTATCATGAGAGACATTAAGTTCATGCAAGGAATTCAAAGACATCCAATATTTCAAGGAAATACATATACATATGATGCAAAACCATTTTTTCTCACAAATTAGATTGAGGATTTCTAAGATCCTAGCATAATATGACAAAATCTCATCACAATTTATCACAAAAGTTAAGGTTTCTATTCTTCTAACAAAAGGCTTCACAAACATATGAGAAGACATTCATAGAATCAATATTTTACTATTACAAAGCTTCTAAGAATCTAAAACAAACAAAAATGGAGTAAGTTTTGTACAACTACTTATCTAAGCTTCTTTCCTTACTTTTCAAGAAGATCTTGGAAAAGAACTTCCTTGTCCTTTCTTCTATTCTTTGTAAAATGATGTAGGACTAGTGTAAATTTGATTAAACATGAAGATCTATGAAGAAAATGAGCTAACCTTGAAAATTTCTAGAGTTGAGAGTGAAATTTACCAAATTTGGGGAAGAACTCCCACACTTAGCCCCCAAACCCTTTAAAAGTCTCTAACTCTTTCTCTTTTGGTGTAAATAAACTCATTAGGGTTTCTTTATCTTATTTATAGGGTTTTGGGTTGAGTTAGGGGGGTCCCACACTCCCCAAGATGAATAATAATCAATTTTTTCCTAAAAAAATCGCATTCTGAGTATTTAGATCGATTCAACACTTTTTAAGCATTTATTTATTGAAAAAACACTTTTTAAGCATTTTTCTAAGACCCGAGAAGTCTTGGATCGATCCAAATAAGTTGGATCGAATTAGGAAGTTTTGATCGATTAAAACAGATTTTTCCTAGTTTTGCCCCTTACACTAAAACGCTTATAATTTTCTGTATAGAACTCATAATTGATCTTCGTTTATTGGATTGAAAACTAGACTCAAAGACCTTTCTAACAAGGTATGTCTATACCCTAGTTCACTCGGGATTGGTGTAAGTGGCCCGAGAATTTTCTCTAAATATGCAGGTTTGTCAGCACAGACACCTTGTGGGAGATTTGACATAACTTCTTCGACAAAACTCATAATTGCACACTGTTTGTTTTGTTAAAAAGTAGACTTCTAGAGCTTTCTAGAAAGGTATGACATGACCTCCAATTCTCTCAGAATTAGTGTCAGTGGGCTCGCAAAGTTACTCTAAATGCGAAATCAAGATAACTTTCAAACTTGACAAGTTCGAGGTCCAACTTAAGTCTTACATTTCTAACTTGGTTCAAAGGGTTCCTAAACCACTTTATAATATGTCTAAACATGTGAAATGACAATTTTACCTTTATAGGAGTAAAATTATATTTTTACCCTTTAAGTAAAAATGCCGGTTGTTACAACTGGTGCCTCGTCCTGAACCTCCTGCTCAAACTCCTTAGAGCTAAGAATATTCAAGGTTTTCAGGTACGGACCCTTTCCTTTTATTCATCAGATTCTTGCCTTTAGAGTGGGCTTTTGGTGAAATAGGAGTGAGTTTGATTTTCTTGCCTTTGAACTCGAACACACATGTGTTGGTCTTGCCATATAACATGGTGTTCAAATCAAAGAGCCAGGGTCGGCCTAGGATTATATGCCCTACATTTATAGGCACGACGTCACACCATATTTTGTCCTGGTACTGACCAAACTCAATAGGCACATGACATCTATGGGTGACAGGAAGAGAAGAAGAATCTACCCACAACACTTAGTAGGAATGAGGGTGTGGGATGGTGATGAGTTCGAGCCGCTTCACATTATCAGTAGAAACCATGTTTATGCAGCTTCCATTGTCTATGATAACTCTACAGTTCTTGTCACTACATTTGACAAATGTATAGAAAATGGTAGTTTTTCACCAATCCTCCTCTAGGGCAACTTGGGTGAGAGCACATCTCACCACTCAAAGGGGCAAAGGGGTTGAAGGATAGTTAAAATAGGAAGGTCTCATGACAACAAAGTAACTATTCTCTCCCTCTCCATCATCATCACTCGGGGCCTGCAAGGGATCAACAATCTCATCTAATACTAGTCTCATCATCAAAAGCTGGTTAATCTCCATGCACCTCTTCCTTTGTGTTTTCCTCCACACAGATAGCAAGCTTTTTGCGTGGACACGCCTTGGAATAATGGCCTACCCCACCACACTTGTAGCACCTATTAGGATCGCCTGACGAACGAGCTCTGGCCTCTTCTTTTCTTCGATCAAGCATTGGGCTAGATCTAGATGGTTCAAGACCAACTTTGGGTGGCTAGACCCCTGAAGTGAACCTCCCATCTGGACGCCTAGAGTCTTGAGGTCGTGGAGCCATAGGCTTCACGTACCTCTCCATGTCTTGTGCTATCCTGTAGATCTGCTTTAGGGTGGTGATGTAGTAGGGTATTAGTTCTTTTTTAATCTTAGGTCGGAGCCCCATTTTAAAGCGAGTGATGGTTAGTCCGCGACGCTATATGATCCCTGGCGGATAACATGATACTACTCGAAAAGTCTAGTGTGATAGTGACGATGTACATATTCTCTGAGCTTCTTACGCATCTCTACCCAGTTAGCAACGGGTCTCTTATGTCTCCAATACATCTGTTGCTCTACTGAATCCCAGTAAAGCTGAGCTGACTCAACTAACTTCATCTTAGCGAATTTGACTTGCCTGTGAGGGGAGATCTCATAGCAGTCGAAATGTTGGTCCATCCTGCGGATCCAATCTAAAAGCTCTTGGGGTCTAAGCGCCCATTGAAAGTGTGCACCTCAACTCACATGGCTTTTAGGGCTTTCTCCTCGAGATCTCTCGGACCTCTGTGATCTCTCATCCCTCGTTGATGCCTATAATCCCGAGGATCCAGGTTATCCTCCTTAAACTCAGGGATATCCTCATGGGGTGGGGTCCTCAGTGGGGGTCCACTAGGCGGGGTTGGAGATCTACTCCTGGGTGGGGTTCTCTTGGGTGTAAGCTCAGGACTGTGTGTCCTTGGCCTGTGACCTCCTATAGATCCATGGCCTGAGTGGTGGTTCAGGTGAGGTCTGTTTGGTCCTCTCTCCTCTCCTGGAACAGAGACCCAACTCTTCCTAGAGTTGCTCGAAGGAGTTCTTAAAGTTAGACTCCATAGCCAGGGTTAACTTATCCACCCTCTCTGATAACTCCTTAAAGGCCGGTTCTTGGGTAAGCTGGGAACTAGGTCCTGCTTCTAGGGACATCTTGAAGTGATAATCTAATTCGGATCTAGTGGGCATACACCAAATGGCACAGGATGGGTGACTCTAAAGACCCCTAGAATGATTAAAGACTCCCTAGAATAAACTATAGAAGCTATGGGTGCGAAAAAATTAAATGACTGAAATAAAAGATGCTATGCTATGCAAAAGTATGCAAAACTAGTCTACTATACAAAACTGCACCTAAATGCAACCTACGGGTAAAGAAACCTTAGACCTAAGCTTTGATACCAAATCTGATGCAACATGCATATGGACTAGTGGGTGTGAGCATAAAGGAGTTAGGAGTAAAATTAATAAAAGTAATGGTAAAGAATAAACATGATTCCTATTTGCACATTCACACACGAATTCAGGCCAAAATTTAGTTAAGTTCAATAAGCATGATAAGAATTAAAAGCCTACAATGTAATAAACAAAATAAGGCCTAAACTATATGCATGACACACTTGAATTAGAAGATTAGCCCAAGTATAGTTGCTGTCTAGAAAAATCAGAATAGCATAAAGTGAAGAAAACCTAAGGAAAACATGAAAGAATTCAAAAAAAACCTAATAAGAGAGCATGAAAGTTTATTAGGAACTTATTACACATGGACAAAGGCAGGTTAGAGATGATTGAGCTTCAAATTTCTTAGGGATTTTTATATGTTTGCAGTGTTTTATCAGTCCGTAATCCAACTCATCAAAACCTCTAGCACCACCTACACAAGGGATTCAAAAAAGCATCATAAATGAACAAAAATACCTTGAATGTTGCCAATATCTTGCAAGAAGGAGGGATAGGATGAATGCCGCTAGTGTAAGACAAAAATCTGATCAAAGGAGGAGATTTGGGAGTGATCGAGACCCAGGAGATGGGATTCACTCTTGCCGCCAGCTGATTTCTTCAAGACCTAGATTCTCGAGGATGAGAAGGTCTTTTGGATGTTGTTGGGTTTCTTTTGTGTCACCCTGGGGGTAGAAATAATCCCCCAAAACCACACAGCCAGACTCCTATTAATTAGGAGCTGGTGAGTGTTTTTGTGAATTCCACAAACAAGGGGGGGGGTCTTTATGCCTGTTTTGCACTTATAATGAAATAAGTATAGCAGGTGGGGCTCTATGGGATGGGGTCCACCACCTTTAGGATCGCCCAGGGATCTTCTTGGGCCCCACCAAATATCTCTGCGATCAACCTTAGGAAGAAGGAGTAATAGGGGATCTTGTGAGGATACCCTGCTAAGTGCTTGCTTTCATGCCTGGGGTGAATCACTCTTGCAATAAGTTTGTGAAGACGAAATTTTTTATGAAGAACAACTCTTGCTTGATGATCGTATGGGAGCTCCTAGCACATGGGAGAGATGTCAAGAATCCTGCTCAAAAATTGTAGAGGATGGATGAAAAAATCATGGGGTAGTTTAAACTGGAAGCATACCTAGACTGCCTTGCTCCTGCAAAGAAACTCCGTCAAGTCTTGGGAATTATTGAATTCTAATTTGAGTTTCAATCCTTGCTTTCCAGGGTGATGAGAATACCCTACTATAAATCTTTCTGGCAAAAATTCAATCTCAGGGATTTCTTTAACTTAAACCCCTAGAAAATCAGAAATGAAATTTTATCAAAAGAAAAAAAAAATCAAGAAGGTGGGAGAAGACCTTTGACCCAAGGGAAGAGGGAGTAGCCTTCACTACCATCGTTAAACTAGGATTAATCATAGACCTATTCCAGGGTTTTACTGTACTTCACTTGCAACCAAAAGAGGAGGAGGAAGAAGAGACGAGTAGCCAAAACGTGTGAACTAAACTTTTATATTATTCATTATAAGGAAGAAAGCTGGTTGTGTTGGGTGTTTTGATAGCCCCCCCGACCAGGTTTATTACGTCCTGAAAAAAGACTAAAATACCCCCTAGCACAATCTCATGCCCAAAACAACCCTACACTACATATAATAATCAAAATACCACTAAAATACTCTACTAAGACAAAAATACCCTCATATAATGTGTTAGGGAACATAACATTATAAAAATATCCTAGTGAGACCATAACATGGGCACAAACCTCTTGTGCTGTCTTTTATAGACTTGAAATTCCTTCCTAGACTTGATGTCCTCATCATTCTAGAAGGATTAAAGGAGGAAGGCCACAATTGACTTGGGTTGAAATAGTAAGGAGAGACATGGCAACTTGTAATTTAATGGCAGATATGGACCTAAATAGAGCGGAATGACGGAATAGGATTTGTGTGGCCAACCCCAAATAGTTGGGATAAGGATGTTTGTCGTTGTTGTAGTTTACCTGAGGTTTGAGTCTTATTAAATGCAATGGGAGTGGAATCCACCATTCAATGGACATCCAACTTGCAAATCTCTTTGATATCAACCCAAATGGATGACCATAAACTTTAATGTAATTGTTCTGGATATTTTGACCGGCCAAAAGGTATTAATTTGAATAACTGTGATCCATAACATACATACAGGCTTAGTATAAGGTTTAATTGATTTTAATATCGCCTCAAGGGGACCATTGTGTGGGAGTCCTACCTTCCATGCATGTTTGACATGGCTTTGGCATCTATAGACTAAGACATGGATATAAGAGTCTTTGATGAGGACATTGGGTCTAGGCGTGAGTTCCAGACCTACCAGAGCAGGTGCAGGAGAGAGAGACCCATGTTGTGGCCTTTGTAGAGCAGTACATTGTTAGTTTAGTCTATTTATGTCCCTTGTTGGAGGGGGACACATTGTGAGGCTAATTTTGTCTTTAGGTATTTAGTTTGGTTTTTTCGTTATTATTTGTAGTTTGGGGGTATTTTTGACATAAGCACTTCAGACATGAGGGCCTTTTGGCTAAGTTTCTATTTTTTTGTAGCTAGACCTAGCCGTGGGAGGCTATTAAAGAGCCCCACGACTTGGTCTCTTGCTTATGACATGCTATGCGATTTTTGCTTTGGAGTTTTAATGGCTCTTTTCTTCTTTCTCCCTTGTTTGCTGTAGGTTGAAGTTCTTAAAACCCTTGAATGAGACTAGGCCCCCACCTAGTTTAACATTGGTGGTGGAGGCCACTCCCTCCCCTTGGGTTAAAGGTCTTCTTTCTATTTTTTTTTTTCAACCTATTTGCCATTTCTTTTTAAATTTTGTGCTGCTAAAAACTGACGGTTTATAGAAGATCCATCACCAACACTTGTAATCAGAAGTTTTGATCGATCCAACTCTTCCAGGGGATTCTTTAAAGCCAGACGACACTCAATGTAGCAAGTTTCTATTGCTTCTTGTTGGTTTGGGCCAGATACTATAGAGGATTGGATGTGCTAGAAGCGAATCAATGCTGCTGGGTGGTTTCACAAGAATGCTTATTGACTCCAAATAGTAAGAGCTTTAATTGATTGGTCTTCTCTAGGGTGTTCCACACTCCCACATGATCCTACTTTTAGCAATCCCTCTAAGAAAATCATCACCAAAATCAAATCCCATTTGGATGAATCAGTATTAGGCATGAAAACCAGCTCCAGATTGATTTTGGAAGATCACCTAGTGGCTCCATACCACTAGACCTTTGCTATTTCTGATTTTTCCAAGGTGTTGCAGACCCCTGGGCAACCCACTATTGATTGTCCAACCTCTGAAAATTTTCGGCATTTGAAAACCCAAGGTTGGGTTCTTACAAGCAGGCGACACTACCTATTTTTGGGTAGATTTTGGACTTATTCAAAATTTACAATTTCCGGCCTCTTGGACTTGGGATTTTAGTTGATCTCATCCATATGAACAACAAGGAGGAGCTTCATATTCAAATCAGGTACTTTATTACTTTCTAGTATTGTCTCTTTTAAATCCCTAAAGTGGTGATTTTGTTGGCATGTTATGATAAGGTTTGGAGATGAGTTTTCAATTTCTAGCTTAACCCCACCAACTCTAGGCCTAATTGTTTAGCCCTACACATATTATAAACATATCTTTAAATCTTTTAGGCTAATCCTTGAATTTGTTGGATTGTTTTCCTTATCACCTTATTTAGGCACTTTTTTGGCTATTTTCAGGCATCCGAAATTTCTGGGCAGCAACCCTAATTTTCTTCATTCCTTAATTTGACTCAATAGTCAAATATATTTATTATTTTGTAAACCTTAATTCTTCTAATGCATATTGAATCTAACTTAAGAGCTACCTGAATTAGCATGAGAATTGTGTAAGTAGGAATCTAATTTATTTCTCTTTTGTTTCTTTAGTAATTTTATTTTTAACTCTTGTGCATACACTCACTATTCTACATGCATGCTGCATTAGATTTGGTATCAAAGCCAGGTTAGGTTTAGGGTTTAGTTACCCTTAGGTTGCATTTTAGGTGTAGTTTATGCATATAGGCTAGTTTTGAATAGCATTACATATTTTCTTATTTGTTTATCATACTTAAGTTGGATTTTCCACACTTAGATCTTCTAGATTTTAGGGGGTCCTAGGGTCACCCATCTTGTACCCTTTGGTGTATGCCTACTAGATCCGGAATAGATTACCACCACAAGATGTCCCTAGAAGCAGAAACTAGTTCCTAGCTCACTCAGGATCCGGCCTTTAGAGACTTATCAGAGAAGGTGGATAGGCAAGTTCTAGCTCTAAAAGCTAGCAACAAGACCATCCACGAGTAGATTCAGGAAGTTCGTAGAGAGGTGGCTCCCTGCACCATGAGCGCTTCTCAGGAGGGGAGAGGGGTTTAGATAGAGCCTCACTTGGACCACCTTTCGGGTCATAGATCCATCCCTAGTCAGGGTAGGTGCACTTAGTCCTGATCCTAGGCATGAGCCTAGGAGAACCCCACCTAGGGGTCAGTCTCCACTTTGTCTTGAGGGACATGAGATGAGGATCCCACGCAAAAAGGAAATCCCTGAGTTTGAGGATGAGGATGTTGATTCCTAGGGTTTCAAGAGACAACATGGGTATAAAGATCGCAGAAATCCTAGAAACCTTGAGGAGGCAACCTTGAAAGCCATGAGGGTTAAGGTGTCCACCTTTGATGGACGCTTAGACCCCAAGTACTTCTTGGACTGGGTTTGAGGCATGGACTAGTACTTTGACTGGTATGATATCTCTCCTTATAGGAAAGTAAGATTCATTAAAATGAAACTGGTTGGGTCAGCTTAGCTGTACTAGGATTCAATTGAGTAGCAGATCTATTAGAGACATGAGGGACCATCTCTAGTTGGGCAGAGATGCGTGAGAAGCTCAAGGAGAAGTACGTTCCACATCATTATCACACTAGACTTCTCGAGCAGTATAACCAGTCCGCCAAGGATCATCTAGCGTGGCGGACTACATCACGAGGTTTAATGATAATGGACTGAGATGTGGAGTTCGTGAGAGTCCATAGATGACCATCACTCGTTTTAAGATGGGGCTCCGACTTGAGATTTAGAAGGAGTTTATACCTTACTACATCACTACCCTAGAGCAGATCTACAGGATAATACATGATATGGAGAGGTATGTGAGACCTCCGGTTCCACGACCTCAAGATCCTAGACACCTAGATGTTAGATCCACATTAGGAGGACAACCACCTAGAGTTGGTCCTGAGCCTTCTAGGATTGACCCAATACTTAATCGAGGAAAGTAGGAGGCCATGGTTCATTGTTCGGACAATCTTGATAGATGCTACAAGTGTGGTGGAGTAGGCCATCATTCCAAAGTTTGTCCTACATGTAAATAACTTGCTTTATTTATGGAGGACAATACTGAGGAGGTCTATAGAGATCAATAGGTAGATGATGAGGAGATTGGCATAGATGAGACTGTTGATCTTGTTTAGACCCCAAGTAATGATGATTGAGAAATGGAGGATAGTTGTTTAGTCGTCATGAGACCTTTCTATTCTAGTTACCCCTCTCCCCAGACACCTATCTGGGTAATGAGATGTTCTCTCACCCAGTCTGTTTTCAGAAGATGATTGACGAAGGACTATCATCTTTTGTACCTTTGCCAAGTGTGGAGAGCAGCTACAGAGTTATCATTGACAGTGGAAGCTGCATTAATGTTGTTTCTATTGATAATGTGAAGCGGTTTGGACTCACCACCACTCCCCACTCTCACCCGTACCAAGTGTCGTGGGTAGATGCCTCTTCCATCCCAATCACCCATAGATGTCATGTGCCTATTAAGTTTGGTTAGTAAAAGGATAAGATATAGTGTGATGTCGTGCCTATGGATGTAGGGCATATAATCTTAGGCCAACCTTGGCTCTTTGATTTGAATGCTAGGTTGTATGGTAGGACCAACACGTGTGTGTTCGAATTCAATGGCACGAAAATCAAGCTCACTCCCTTTTGACCAAAAGCCTAGTTTGGAGGCAAGAGTCAGGTGAATTAAGGGAATGATGTGAAGGGTCCACATTCAAAGACCTTGAACATTCTTAACCCTAAGGAGTTTGAGCAGGAGGTTCAGGGAGATGTACTAGTGTTTGCATTAGTTGCTAAAACAATGACCCCTAACCTCATTTCTGACCTCCCAGTTGAGGTAGAGCCTCTCATCAGAGAATTTGGAGAGATGTTCCCTGAGGATTTACCAGATGAGCTTCCAACAATGCATGATATTCAACATGCCATAGATCTGGTTCTTGGAGCAACTCTTCTCAATCTACCTCATTACAAGATAAACTCTACAGAGCATGCTGAGTTGAAACAGCAAGTGGATGAACTGTTAAGAAAGGGTTTCATCAGGAAGAGTGAGTCCGTGTGCTGTACCTATACTTCTCACTCTAAAGAATGATAGTTCTTGGAGGATGTGTGTTGATAGTAGAGCCATTAACAAGATAACAGTATGGTATAGATTTCCCATCCCTAGACTTGATGATATGTTAGACATGAAAGTGTGCATTTATGACGTCGCGGGTGATCTTCTTAGGATTTGTCGTATCTAGTGAGGGGATGACCACTGATCCTGCAAAGGTCAAATCTATTGTAGATTGGCCTGAGCCTACTAGTATCCATGAGGTTCGGAGTTTCCATGGTTTGGCTACTTTCTACAGGTGGTTTATCTAGGGATTTAGTTCCACCATGATACTTATTATGGACTACATTTGTAAAAGTGAATTCAAGTGGACCAAGGCAGTTACTAGGGTCTTCAAGGAGATCAAGTTGAAGATGACTGAAGCTCATGTTATGTGACTCCCTTTTCCAAAGTCTTTGAAGTTGCGTGTGATGTATTTAAAGTTGAGATAGGTGGTGTCCTTACTCAGGAAGGACATCCTATGCCTTATTTTAGTAAGAAATTAAATGAAGCCAAACAAAAATATTCCACCTATGATAAGGAATTCTATGCAGTGATTTAGTCCCTCAGGAATTGGCGACATTACCTATTGCCGCAAGGGTTCATCTTATTTTCTGATCATGAGGCTTTGCGATATTTAGGTTCTCAGAAGAAACTTAATTCACGGCATGTTGAGTGAGTGGAGTATCTTCAGGAGTACACATTTGTATTAAAACACAAAGCCGGTTCAGAAAACAAAGTTGTAGATACATTGAGTACAGATGACTATATCCTACATACGATGAGCGTATAGGTGACCAGATTTGATATTCAGAGAGGATTATGAGTCTTGTTTGGATTTTGACTCCATCTTCCACTCCTTGCTGGGCGATCAACCAATGAAGAACAAAGAGGTTGTTATTCTGGACGGGTATCTCTTTTGGGGTACACACTTATGTCTTCTTTGCACTTCAGTGAGAGACTTTTGTGGTTTGAGAGATACATGCTAGTGGAGTGGCTGGCCATTTTAGTTGAGACAAAACCATTGCTCTAGTTGATGACAGTTTCTACTAGCCCAGTTTGAAACGAGATGTGGCAAAAGTGATAGAGCAGTGCTGTACTTGTCAACTGGCAAAGCAGAGGAAACAAAGTCCAGGTTTGTATTCCCCTTTGCCAGTGCCTCACAGTTTATGGCATTTATGGCAGGACGTGAGCATGGATTTCGTGTTAAGCCTGCCTCATTCCCCGAGGCAACACAACTCCAAGATGGTTGTAGTGGATCATTTTTCCAAAATGGCTCACTTCATATCATGTGCCAAGACTTCGGATGCTTCTAAGGTGCTCGTCTATTCTTTGATGAGGTAGTCTGTTTGCATGGGGTGCCCAAGTTTATAGTGTCTGATCATGATGTCAGGTTTGTTAGTTATTTTTGGAAGACACTATGGAAGATGATGGGTATCAAGCTATGGTTCTCTTCTGCTTACCACCTTCAGACTGATGGGCAGACTTAGGTGGTAAATAGAAGTCTATGGACGTTACTTAGATGTTTGATTAGTGAGAACCTAAGGGCATTGGATAGTGTTCTTTCTACCGCAAAGTTGCATATAATAATTCAGTCAATAGGACAACTGACATGAGTCCATTTGAGATAGTCACAGGTTATAGACCTAGGACTTCTATAGACTTTATTCCTATGTTTGTATCCCATCGTCCATCTGAGTCTGCATTTGCATTTGCATCGCATTTACATTCATTAAAATAGGAGATTAGGCGTAGAATTGCTATGAGTAATAAGAGATATAAAACAATTGGCTGATTTGCACCGTTCGCATTACGAATTTCAGGTCAGTGATTTAGTTATGGTTTGTTTCTATCCTGAGCGATACCAGTGGGTTCACGCGGAAATTGCATGTGAGGAGTTTGGGACCTTACAGAGTTCTGAACAAGATTGGACCTAATGCATATGTTTTGGATATTCTGACTGATTTAGGGATCGGCTCTACATTTAATGTAGAGGATCTTGTACCTTATCATGGCCATTCCACACTAGATCTTGAGCCTTTTACAGACACACACATTAGCTCCTCAGCCTCCTTAGCCTATACCACCAATTTCACTAGTTACTACTCGCAGGAGGAGATTGAGGCCATATTAGAGGATCAGATTGTTTCCACTCGATAGGGAGGTTACTAGATATACCTCATCAAGTGGAAGGGCCGTCCAGATATTGACAGTACCTGACTGACAAAGAGCTAGTTGTAGTGCATTAATGTTAACATTCTAGAGTAGTACCGCAATCCTAACACGAAATCCATGCTCACGTCTTGCCATGAGAGGCGACTCTTTCCCAGGACAGGAGATTTGATGAGACATCGGGTCTAGGCGCGAGTTTCAGACCTACCAGAGGAGGCACAAGAGAGAGAGACCAATGTTGTGAGAGTAGTTTTGTCTTTAGGTGTTTATTTTGTTTATTTATTTATTATTATTTGAATTTGGGGGTATTTTTGGCATGAGCACATGAGACATGAGGGTCTTTTGGGCAAGTTTCTATTTTCTATACCCAGACCTAGCCGTGGGAGGCTATTAAAGAGCCCCACGACTTGGTCTCTTGCTTATGACATTCTATGTGATTTTTGCTTTGGAGTTCTAACTGTTCTCTTTTTCCTTCTCCCTTGTTTGCTGTAGGTTGAAGTTCTTAAAACCCTTGAATGAGACTATGCCCCCACCTAGTTTAAAACTGATGGTGGAGGCCACTCCCTCCCTTTGGGTTAAAGGTCATCTTCCTCTTTTCTTTTCATCTTATTTATCACTTCTTTTAAAATTTTGTGTTGCTGAAAACTAATGGTTTATAGAAGATCCATCACCAACTTCTTGGAATCAGAAGTTTTGATTGATCCAACTCTTCTAGGGGATTCTTTAGAGCCAGGCGACACTCACTGTAACAAGTTTCTATTGTTCCTTGTTGGCTTGGACCAGATTCTATCGAGGATTGGATGTGCCAGAAGTGAATCAATGCTGCTGGGTGGTTGCACAAGAATGCTCAATGACTCCAAATAGTAAGAGCTTTGATTGATTGCTCTTCTCTAGGGTGTTCCACACTCCTAGACGATCCTACCTGTAGCAATCCCTCTTAGAAAATCATCACTAAAATCAAATCCCATCTGGATGAATCAGTACCAGGCATGAAAACTAGCTCCAGATTGATTTTGGAAGATCACCTAGTGGCTGCATACCACTAGGCCTTTGCTATTTTTGATTTTTCCAAGGTGTTGCAGACCCCTGGGCAATCCACTATTGATTGTCCAACCTCTGAAAATTTTCGGCATTTGAAAACCCAAGGTTGGGTTCGTACAAGCAGGTGACACTGCCTATTTTTGGGTAGATTTTGGACTTCTTCAAAATTTTACAATTTCCAGCCTCTTGGACTTGGGATTTTAGTTGATCTCATCCATATGAACAGCAAGGAGGAGCTTCATATTGAAATCAGGTACTTTATTACTTTCTAGAATATTCTCTTTCAAATCCCTAAAGTGGTGATTTTGTTGGCATGTTGTGACATAAGGTTTGGAGATGAGTTTTCAATTTCTAGCTTAACCCTACCAACTCTAGGCCTAATTGTTTAGCCTTATGCATATTAGAAATATATCTTTAAATCTTTCAGGCTAATCCCTGT
>JAOXJP010107489.1:0-14207 GCA_025762735.1 Platanus orientalis | reverse complement strand
CCCCCCCCCCCCCCCCCCCCCCCCCCCCCCCCCCCCCCCCCCCCCCCCCCCCCCCCCCCCCCCCCCCCCCCCTCTTGCAAGCTGTTTCTTCTAGTTATGAGCATCTATTTCTGTAGGAAATTTTTTTGTGCTTTTGATACTTCCATTTATTCTCGTTATATTTCAGGTCCTAGCTGCTTCTGGTATTGATTTCCTATCGACTTAATTCAAATTGCAGCAATGGAGCTTGATACACAGAAATTTTTTCAAGATGTAAGCATTTAACTATCATCATCTTAACGATCTAATTCGAGGTATGAAGAGTTTATCCAACTGTGATGCTTCGAATCTAACTTAGCTAATTCTTTTGGTATATTTCTCCATATTTCTAGCCAAGTGGAGGCCTTCCTTATCGGCTTCAAGAGTACACAACTTCTCTCTCTTTTTATTTTGGTTCATAAGTGACACAGAAAGAAAAGGTTTCTTGGTATAGAGCTTGACGACGTATCGGTGTCGTGGACTCCTTTACGTCACGCAGATGGTCCTTCGATCGTTCCAGATCCTTGGCAAGGTGGGCTCTGCGCACACGAAACAAGTGAAAGTCTGGAAGCTAGGTGCCGGCGGGGTATCAGCTTCTAGCTCTTTGACGGCTAAGTCAGATAATGGGGGAAGTGTAGAAAGTAGAGCTCTCTTCTATTAAGGTTTCTGATGTCTCATACCGGAGGATCAATTTGGGCACATATTTATAGGCTCGAGTAGTGACGTATTAGGGCAAATCTCACATGTTGCTTTCCTCCCACATTTTCGTATATCGTTTTTCCCACGTTTTCGCGTGGCATTGTTGCCCATGTTCTTGGCCGCGTCTTTCCTGCCTTCTCTGTCCATCTCCTCAGAATTGGCAGATGAATATCCTATTCGAATAACGGTTTTTGGATCATGCTTATCATTGGGTTGAGTCAGTTGGGGTTGTCACGCTTTAGTAGGTCAAAGGATTTCTGACCTCGAGGCCTTTTTGATCCCGGGGGCCCCGGGGTCTCGGGAAGTTTATAGGTCCCAGGGGTCTGAGTGGTATCTTGGGGTGTCGGGTACTTTGACTGACAATCGGGGTTATTAGTGGGATGCTTGGGATTGAGTATCGAGGGATGGTTTCATCTTTTGGTCGAGGGTTTCGGCGTTTGGTGAGTCGGGGGGCCCAGGACTGGCCCCTTGGAACTTTCTGGGTTAGTCCCTCTAAGGTCGGGGTTGTGTTGATTAGTCGGGACCAGCTAGCAGGGCCCTCAATATAGTTTTCCCCATCAGTTGCCCCCTATTCCCAGGTCCAGGTTCATGTGGCTCGGGAATATGAACAGTTTGTCTTTGTTACTGATTGTTCTGGTGTGGGCAGCGTGTCGTTTCAACTATCGAAGTGATATTAGTTGGAGATCGGTACCAATGATGACCTAGCATTCAATGAATATCAGTTATCGAGAGGATGTGCCTGCGCCAGTCATAAGTCATGTCAAGCGTCGTGTCTTAAATCTTTACGCCATTTAACGGCTGCACGCGAACCCCTTTGATTGATTTTTCTTTTATCCGGCGTATTTGTTCTTGCCCTTTTCTCTGCCTTTCTGTTAGTTAGTTTTATGTTTTTAGCTTCCTCTTTCGATTAACATTTTTTGGTTTTCTTTTTTTCCGGCGTAGTTCTATCGGTGGTTTTTCTTTACTTTCCTTTTCCCATGTCTTTAGAGTCGTTTAAATGGTGTCTAGGGATACCGTTGACTGTATAGTTGACAAGACCGATGATCTGTTTGAGGTTCGGCAAAATCCCCCGGAGCAATCTACCGAGGTGGCTCCCATTAGTGTTAGGGGGCAACTGGGGAGATCATCCCCGAGGAGGACTTTAAGACTGCCCGATATGGCTCTGAGTTGGGGGCGAAAACTCTTTCCCGGTATTATACTACTTATCTCGTCCCCGAGGGAGTAGTATTTACAGCACCTGGGCTTTTGAAGCCCCTGTCGGCAGCGCAACGCTGTACGAGCAGACCCTCATAGCAAGCCTTAGGTTTCCGGTTCCTTGATTTCTCAGGGAACTGCTATTTTGCCTTGGGGCTGGTACCCGGGTAGTTAATGCCCAACGCCTGACAAATAGCCATAGGGTGTATGGTCCTATAGGAGCTGACCTTTAATGGGGATCATCGCTTCACCCTCAACGAGTTCTTTCATTGTTATTGCCACAAAGAGCAAGAATCGGGGTGGTTCTATTTTTTCTCGATAACTCACCTGTCTTTATTGCACTTGTTTCCTCTCTTCTTTTTCTCTTAACTATTCTTTATCTTGTTAATTTTTTACCCCGAGTTTGTTTCTTGTGCAGTGATGAAGACAGACTGAAGATATCTTTTCCGTGCTCGGGAGATTAAAGACAAGGCCTCGGGGCCCAAAAAGGATGATCCACTAGCAACTACCCGGGCAAAGGTGGCCACGACCTCCAAGAAGAGAAAACTCCATGACGTCCCTTGCGGTCCTTCTGGGTCCCAGATTCCTGAGAGCCTCCCCTGGCTCCTGTTATTATCCCGGTCGTTGACTTGGATGAGGACGTTGAGGGTTCTTCCCTAGCTCCTGCGACCAGGGTCCAAGCGGTGGTAATTCAGGCGGCTATTCCTTTGATTGCCTCCAAGGCCTCGGTCGTCGAAGCCCCTACCGTCGCTCCCAAGGCCCCCACCCCTACAGCTGTAACAACGACATCAACCCGGGGGGTCTTCTTCCACTCCTGCCCCGAAAATTGAAGTCTCTACCGGGGCCTGGCTCTTGGTTACTGAGGCTAAGTTTCTGGGGGGACTATCTCCTAGGGTGTTCCTCCGACTGACCTTGAGTACCTTTGAAAGAATCTCTTCACAACCGGTGTGCACAAAGATGTGATGCAATCCATGGCCAAGGTAAAGCTCCTTACCCTTTGGCTTTTTTTTTTTCTTATCTTTTTTTAATTTATTTTATAAGTACCCGACACTAACTTGGTTTTATTTTTGCAAACTGTGGCCCTGATGGCGGCTTCCATTTAGAGGCATAAATTATGCGAGCAGGTCAAGGCCAAACATCTGGACCACCTGGCTCGGGTAAGAAATGAGAACCTGACCATCAAGGAGGCAAAGTCCATTGTCAGCGACCTCGAGAAGAAGTTGAAATGGTCCGAGAACTCTTGCGCTAGCATGGCGGCTAAGGTCATAGAGCAGGAGACCCGCATTGAGAGTTTGATTGCTCAATTGTGAAACTCTGAGAGGGACGTTCTTTGAGTTAGGGACGAGTTGGAAAATGAGAGGAATCGTCGTATCAAGGTCGAGAACAATTTCAATAAGGCCGTCGAGAGCACGGTGAAAAAATCCGTAGCTGATACCCTAGAATGGGTGCGCCTCGAGGCCGAGGCGGAGAGAGAAAGACAAGAGATGAGGGAGGAGGCCCTTGGGGCAACTGAAGCTCATCACTTGGCTTCAGACGTTTTTGGCCTTGTTAATGCCGATTGCTTTTGGGAAGGGTTTGAGGAGTTCCGGGACATTACGACTGAGCAATTCCCCGATATCGAATTCTCATCTATCAAGCTTGAAGAGCCTGAGGCCGAGGATAAGGAAGAAGAGGGGTTGGTCTTGGGAGATATCATGGTCGACGAAGGGGTCATTGAGGGAGAGCACGGTATAATGATGGAGGGGGCAGTCGAAGAGCTGATGGTGTCTGAAATTGTAGAGGCTAGTTGGGGAGATGTAGTCCTAGGGGAGGTGGCCTCGGGGGATGCCACCACCGAGGTGTAATTGTACTTTTACATTTTTTTTTGGCTTTGTAATGATCTTATGTGTAAATGAAATCTTTTCTTTCTTTTTGCGTCATTTGTCTCCGTCATTTGTCTGTTGATGTTTGTTGTGGTACTTTCTTCTTATATCTTGTATGCGTATCTGAGTAGGCTAGAGTGCGTAACCTTAAATTTTTTGAAGTGTAAGGATCTCTCGTGGTTAGGTCTTCGATGATAGATATAGGTAATTTAATTAACAAAAATTTTCTAAGTATGGGATCACCTAGGTAATAATATGGGGACTTGCCGGGTCCTTCGCAATTTTTGGTAAAAAAAGGTTCCCGGTGATACTCCTTTGGGTTTGAGCCTTTCGTTATTAGTGTCACCGGGTATCCTTAGGTACCTGTCTAGGCTTTAGTTACACATTAGGGGGCGTAAATGTACTTGGTGAGGGAGAGTTGATTTGGGTCGTGATGCATTTACTCCAACATGACTCGGATCCTTGTTGACTCATGAGGTTTCTCCCTTGCTTTGCGTTCCTTTAACCGAGAGGTTGCTTGATTTTGAGATTCGGAATCATCCTCGTGACCAGAGGGTTAGTCTTGTGACCTGGGGCTAGTCTTGTAGCTTGAGTTGGAGGGGCGTGCCAGTCTTATGGCTCGGGGTCAATCTTGTGACTTAAGGGTTAGTCTTGTAACCCGGGGTTAGTCTTTTAGCCTGTGGTTAGTTTTGTAGCCTGAGCTTGAAAGGCGTGTCAGTCTTGTGGTTCGGGGTCAATCTTGCGACCTGAGGGTTAGTCTTGTAACCTGGGGCTAGTCTTGTAACCTGTGGCTAGTCTTATAGCCTGAGTTGGAAGGGCATGCCAGTCTTGTGGCTTGGGGTCAATCTTGTGACCTGAGGGTTAGTCTTGTAACTCGGGGCTAGTCTTGTAGCCCGAAATGTTGGCGATCTCGGTAAAGCCCTTTCCAATTTGGTCTTAGCTTTCCTTCTGTCGGGTCTTGTGTTGCTAGGGTTACTTTCCTGAGTACTAAATCCCCGATTATAAATTTTCTTGTTTTGACTCGAGAATTATAATATTTGGCCATTTTTTGCTTGTAGGCAGCTGTTCGAAGTGTAGCTTCATCTTTTTTCTTTGCTAATAGGTCGATGTTGATTCTAAGGTCTTCCTCGTTCTTCTCCGAGTCAAAATGTGTTGTTTTGTATGTGGTCATCTCAATTCCCACCGATATCACTGCCTCAGTTCCAAAAGCCAGTGAGAAGGGTGTTTCTCTCGTGGGGGTACGCCCATAAGACGCTCGATAGTTCTTCAGGCCAGAGGCCTTTTGAGCTATCGAGCATTTTCTTAATTATGCTCAGAAGCGTTCTGTTGGTGACTTCCACTTGGCCGTTGGCCTAAGGGTGAGCTGATGAAGAGAAGTGATTCTTGATGTCGAGTTCCGCGTAGAATTCTCAGTATCGAGCATTGTTGAACTGTTTACCGTTGTCGCTGATGATGATTTGGGGGATACCAAACCGTTAAACGATGAATTTTCAAGTGAAGTCTCGGATATTCTTCTCAGTGATCTTTGCCAAAGGTTCAGCCTCTATCCATTTGGTGAAATAATTGATAGCCACCATCAAGAATCTCATTTGTCTCTTTTCCATAGGGAACGGTCCAACTATGTCGAATTCGCATTGCACGAAGGGCTACGGTCCTGCTATCGGGACCAATTCTTCTGCCGGCTTTTTGTTAGGACTGATTTACCTTCCTCTTAGAAGAAAACGGGATGCAATACAATCAACAAGTAAAACGAAAAAGAAAATTATGCACAACACAAGATTTACATGGAAAACCCCAATTTGGGGAAAAACCATAGAGTTGCAAAGAAAACTTTCACTATCTGGAAACCTTCGTCAAAGACGATTACAATTTTTGTAATCTCTCCCTCTTTGCACGTAACCCTAGAACGAAACATATAAATACTGCCAAAAACCCTAATACATGACGGATACGGTTTGGATCCGGTCCAGTACATAAAACCATAAAAACGGGTAAAAAAAATTTTCCCGAGGACGAAGCCCTCAGACCTCCAAAGGCGAAGGATTCGCTTTGCTCACCTTCACCTGAAATTTTTCATATTCGGGTTTTTTTGGGTTATAATCCAGGTCATATTCGGGTTGACAAATCTAATGCTAACCCAAATCAAACTTCACACATTACACTTTTTGGGGATGCTGGCAAACCTCTAACACTTGTCACATCTTTGAGCAAGGAGTGCATCATCTTTTTGCATGGAAGGCCAATAGTACATGGCTCGGATAGCTTTATGAGCAATTGATCTTCTTCTCGAGTGGTTCCCATATATCCCTTCGTGTATTTCGCGGAGCACATAGTCGGCCTCTTCTTCAGATAGGCATCTAAGTAAAGGAATGGTGAAACTTCTCTTGTAAAGAGTGTCGTCGAGAAACAGGTACCGACTAGCCCGTGTCTTTACCTTTTTTGCTACCTCATTGTCTTCTAGCAGCTGGCCGTTCTTCAAGTATCTTATGATTTGACTAGCCCATTCAGGCTTGAGGCTGTTCATGTTGACCTCTTTGTCCTCCTTTGCCTTGATACTTGGCCGGGGAAGGTGTTCTACGATGATCCCGGGGGCTAGGTTCTCAGAGGCGGATCACACTAGTTTAGCTAACTTGTCGGCCTCTTCATTATCCCCTCGGGGGACCCGTTGTATGTTGAAATGCCATAATCGGGACTTCTCTTTTTCCACTATGGCTATATACTGTTTCATTCGGCCGTCCTTTGCCTCATATTCTCCTTGTACTTACCCAACCACCAACTGAGAGTCGCTTTTGACCTTTATTTTTCTGGCCCCAAGTGCGCGAGCGAGGCGTAACCCTGTGATTATTGATTTATACTTGGCTTCATTATTGGTTGCTTTGAACCCGAACCTTATAGCAAACTCGAGCTTGCTTTTCTCTAGCGTGATCATGATGACTCCTCCCCTGACGACACTCTTAGTGGAGGAGCCATCTAAGTGTTCAACCCATTATGTCTGATCTGCTTCTTCTGGTTGCTCGTCTTGTATTTCGGCCTCAATGTCCGACATATAGGTATACTCGGCGATAAAGTCTGCCATAGCTTAGCCTTTGATGACTCCCTGAGGGTGGTAGTCGATATCAAATTCGCTTAACTCTATCGACCATTTGATTAGTCTTCCCGAGGTCTCTGGCTTGTGCAGTATGGTTCTAAGCGGCTGATCTATTAGGACCCGGATGTCGTGGGCTTAGAAGTAGGGTCTCAATCGTCGAGCAGTGACAATTAGTGCAAAAACCATCTTTTCTGCCCTCGGGTACCTTTCCTCTACACCCCTGAAAGCTCTGCCGACGCTTGCATCTCGGCCTCTTCTCTCACTAATACTGAGCTCATTGCCTTCTTTGACACCGATAGGTATAAGTAGAGCATCTCTCCCTGCTTTGGCTGGTTGATAAGTGGCAGGCGGCCAAGGTGGTCCCTGAGCTCTTAAAAGGCCCTGCCGCACTCCTCATCCCACCAGAAGGCTTTCTTTAACAGGCGAAAAAAGGGGTAACACTTGTTTGTGGCTTGAGAGATAAATTTGCTTAATGCGGCGATCCTCTTGACTAGGCGTTGCACTTTTATGTTCCTAGGAGCTTGCATGTCGAGTATGGCCTTTACTTTCTCGGGGTTGGCTTTATTCCTTACTAGGACACCATGAATCCAAGGAATTTCCCAGCTGACACACCGAAGGCACATTTGCTGGGATTAAGTTTCATCTTATGCTTTGTCAAGGTTTGGAAGGTCTCATTCAAGTTTGAGAGGTGTTACTCGGCTTGAAGGCTCTTCACCAGCATGTCATCTACATACACCTCAATGTTCCTCCCGATTTGGCCTTTAAACATCTTGTTGACGAGCCTCTGGTAGGTGGCTCTCATGTTCTTCAGTCTAAAGAGCATAACCTTGTAACAATAGAGTTCATGGTCAGTGATGAAGCCAATTTTCTTCTGGTCGGGCTCGTGCATCTTTATTTAATTATACCTTGAGAAGGCATCTATGAAGCTGAGGGTTTAGTGGCCTGCCGTCGAGTCTACCAAGGTGTTGATCATCGGGAGTGGGAAGCTGTCCTTTGGGCATGCTTTGTTGAGGTCAGTGAAGTCAACGCACATGCACCATTTCCCACTCGACTTTCGCACTATAACCACATTTGCCAACCAGTCTATGTAACGAACTTCCCTCACAAAACTTGTCACTAATAATTTCTTTACTTCTTCTGCAATTGCTTGATTTCGTTTTGGGGCAAAATTTCTCTTTTTCTGCTTGAGGGGCCTTGAGGCTAGGTCTACATTCAACCTGTGTACAACAACTCGGGGGTTAATTTCGGGCATATCCTCATGTGTCTAAGCAAACACGTCTCGATTCCTAACAAGGAAGTCCCGCAACAGAGCCTTGAGCCCTCCCAACAAGTCTGATCCTACTCGGGTGACACCATCAAATGTGTTGGGATTGAGCACAATATCTTTCAGCTCTCCTCCCTGTTCTGCTACTGCTCGGTTCCTCTCATTTCGAACCTCCAGGCTATCGATGGACATGCTTTCTTTCGGGGCCAACACCCCTTTGAGCGAAGCCATATAACATTCCCTGGCTGCCACTTGGTCTTCCCTAACTTCTTCCACTCCCCCCTCAGTCGGGAGTTGCATCAGCAGATGATATGTTGAGGTGATTGCCCTAAGTTGGTTCAACGTTGGCCTTTCGAGTATTGCATTGTAGGCCGAGGGACAATAGACAACCAAGAAATCTATCACCTGGGTTGTCTGTTGATCTCCAGTATCGCCCGTAACCGACAAATTAACCATCCCTAGTGGGAGCAACCGATCGCCCGTGAATCCTACTAACGGCGTTTGGACAGGCCTGAGTTTATTTATCTCGCTCAACACCCATCTGATCGAAGGCAGAGAGGTACAAGATATCTGTTGAGCTTCTATTGTCAATTAGGATACGATGCGTGAAGTAGTTAGAAATTACTAACGTCACCACTAGGGGGTCATCGTGCGGTTGACTCACCCCCCGGGCATCTTCTGTGGAGAAGGTGATTGGGGAATGTTCCCACTTGAGATGCTTTGCCGGTTTCTCTGTCATCATCGGTGACTGGTCTCTTTCTGTTTGAATTTTCCTCACGTGTGATCTCCTTGTCGAACTGGATTCTCCTCCCCCCATGAACCCTCCGGTTATCACCTTTATCTCCCTGATTGGCCCTTTAAGCCTTCTTTCTTGTCGAGGAGGAGGGTCTCGATGGGTGTTTTCGTGCCTGACCTGCTACCGTCCTGCGACAAGCCTCTGTAGTCTCCTTTGTTGAAAAGGGATTCTATCTGCTCCTTCAAGTCAAAACAGTCGTTGGTGTCGTGGTCATGGTCCTGGTGAAAACGATAGTACTTGTTGCGGTTTCTCTTCTTCGGGGGAGATGCGGATCCTCTCGGGACATTTGATGCTCGGGTCATCCCTGATGTGTAGGAATACTTGTTCCACAGGTGCATCAAGAGGGGTATAGTTTTGAAACTTACTTGGGGGGAGGTTAACTCATGGCCTCATCCCGCGATTGTCGTTGCCCTCTCCGACACGGCCGCCTTTGCCTTTTCGCGGTGTCTGCTATTGCTCCCTCTTCCTCCTGTCAGGTTGTGAATTAGGTTTGGCCCCGTTCTCGCCGGGCGCTGAGGGTATCCTCAGCATTCATGTGTTGCTGTGCCTTTACCATGAGGTCTGCCATGTGGGACGGGGGGTTTCTTCGATAGAGAGAACAAAAATTTGGAGGGTAGCAACCCCGCCATTAGAGCAGCTACAATCATTTTTTTCCTTGACATTGTCTACTTGCAGCATTTCTCCTTTGAACCTGAACATGTAGTCCCATAGGGACCCCTCCTTGATCTGCTTGATATTTAGAAGATAGGTAGCCAGCTTCCGGTGTCGTTAACAACCGATAAAATAACCAACGAGCTACCAACTTAATTCTGTGATGTTTGAGATGTTGCTGGGCTTCAACCGGCTGAATCAAACCTTGGCGGACCCCTTGATTATACTTGGAAAGTCTCGGCACATTATTTCATCGAGGTCGTCTGGAGGTTCATGTGTGTCTTGTAGGCCTTCAAGTGATCTAATGGGTCCTTGCCGCTGTCAAATATTTCCATTTGCGGTGGCTTAAAATTGTTAGGGAGGGGTCGAGCCATTACCTACTGGGTGAAGAGGTGGTCTGTTATTTGGATTAGCTCGTCGACAGTAGCCGGGGCCTTTCCTTTCAAGGCTTCCCTCGTTGTCACCATCTCCTTTCTCACGTCCTCTATTTTTTCCTCCCAGTAGTTTGGGATGCAAACCCTCTCTTCATGGCGACTTGCTTCTCGAAATCGGGAGGCCAAGATGCTCAGAGCTTCGTCTTCATGCCCTTGGTCATTGCTTTGGGTTGGAGGGAGGTGAGACCCTGGCCGCCCTGTATCACCATCGCCTGGTGCAGTCCTCTAGCCTCTCAGTTCTAGTATGATCTTCCAGTTCTGTTCCATTAATAGTTGTACATTTGTTGTCAGCCCCTGGATTTTTTGTTCAAGTACGTCTACCCTTAGGGTTCCGGGGCGTGCTCCATCGGAGACAGGTTTCCAGTCCGTCAACTTCATTAACTTGGTCATTTTGAGCTGCCATTGATCTGGTTTCGACCATGTGGACCTTAGGTTCTGTTGGAAAAATGAAGATTTCCCATAGACGGCGCCAACTGACTACGTATCGGTATCGCAGACTCCTTTACGCGGCGCAGATGGTCTTTCAATCGTCCCAGATCCTTGGCGAGGCGGGCTCTGTGCACACGAAACAAGTGAAAGTCGGGAAGCTAGGTGCCGGCGGGGTGCTTGCTTCTAGCTCTCCGACAGCTAAGTCAAATAATAGGGGAAGTGTAGAAAGTAGAGCTTTCTTCAATTAGGGTTTTTGATGTCTTATACCTAGGGGTGTGCATGGGCCGGGCTCGGCCCACCATAGTAATTTTAGGCTTGGGCCCAAATATTTTTAGAAACTTTAGGCCCAAGCCCGACCTTAATTATCTTATTGGGCTTTGGGCCTAGCTCGGGTTAGCCCACGACCCATTAATTTTTCTAAAATCACATCTTAGATGTCTTTTTTTCGATACCGACTTTTTTATCTCAACTCTTTTTTGGATGTTTTTAATCAACATAACCCGTATCAACTTATAATTTACCATATACACTAAAGACACTTTTTCATCATAGAACATTTTCTTCACATACACATATACATACATGTATATATGTATATATGTATGTATATATTTATATATATATTCATACATGTATGCATATATATATATATATATATATATATATATATATATAAGTTCGGGCTTCAGGCCGGGCCTCGGGCTGGGCTGAGGTAAGCCCGAGCCCGGCCCTAATAAAGTTCGGGCCTTCAACTTGGGCCCGAGCCCTTATCAAGCCTAACTCAAGCCGGGCTATTCGGGTTGGGCCGGGCTAGGCTTAGGCTAGCCCGAGCCCATGCTCAGCCTTATCTAAATTGGACTGAAATAACTAAAAGGAAAAACATTAGCGGCATGTCTCCTCTTTGGCCTAAAGGTACTCCAAAAAGGCGCAACTACTCTAAACCTCTCATGTAATAAAAATTGTATGGATAGATGAGATCCACGGCTCGTAAGTAGGTACACAAAACCTATTATAGAAACCGGACAAGTGAAGCATGAATCTTTTAATACGAAAATACTAATTACATCTCCATGTAAAATACACATCAATCTCTAGCGTGTATGCATGTGCTAGTGTACATAAATCATCTACTAAACATCACAAAATCTATACATTCATCATCATGTAAGAACTAGGCATAGCAATACACATGATTACATAGTATTCTTCTAATGTCTACACATGACAATGTTCATGATCCTACACATGGCATTCTTCTAACATCTGCATATGGCAATATACATGATTTTATATACTCAAGACATTCTTCTCATATCTATCATTGGCAATATACATAGCAATATGTATTTATAATCACATGATAAACATTTCATAGTCCATCCATAGTGAAGATATTTAGTGTACATCTCGATGAGTATTTCTATTCATTTCTCATGCATAGACTACACTTTTATAATATAAATATGCATATACAAATCATTTTAAACTAACATTGCATCATGCTTAAGCAAAAAACAAGCATAACAACACATTTAAATTTCTACTTCTACATTCAACAAGTCTACAATTACCTTAGTACTTGTCATTCATAATCTTACTTATTACTTATCATAGATTACTTATCATTCATCATGTCTTCACCTATCACTTATTAGTTTTCATTGTTTTTATTTTAATATTTATTTATCTTTTCATTTACCATTTTAATACTTACCATTTATCTCTTTTATCATTGAGTTGTACCACAATGGGAGACTATCATACATCTCCATTTTTCTTACATAATTTAGGAACTCATATATCGCATGTCAAGTGTTACATGTCACATGTCATCTCATAGGGATCTCTAACACAATAAAACATAATGTAAATAAGAGATGAAAGGTCTCCAACAGAACAAATCGTATAACCCATATAAGGGTCTGCAATATAGCATATTATTTATACAATATAAGGTCTCCAATAAAACAAATCACATAACCCACATAAGGGTCTCCAACATAGCATATTATATATGCAATATAAAGTCTCCGATAAAATAAAACACAACCCACATAAGGGTCTCCAACATAGCATGTTATATATGCAATATAAGGTCTCTGACAAAACAAAACACATAAAACACATAAGGGCCTCCAACATAGTATATCATAGTTTTATCTCTTTCTCCCCAATGGTGAGGTTTTTTAATTCATTTATACTTTAGCACATTGCATTATTCTCCAATGGCAAGGGCCTTCGGTATATTGAATTATAATCCCAATAGCAAGGGTCATCACTTACTCTTATTTACACCTTGTTTCACTTGCTCATATTTTCTTTCGTTTACTTATATTTTAGTTCACTTGCTTACACTTCGGCACATTGTATTATTCAAAGGGTCTTCACATTACTTATTCTTACTTATCTTATGACTTTCTCATTACTTTTGAAGCTCATGTGCTTTCATTTCTTATGTTGACATTTTATTCTCATATAAAGTGTGATATTTTCCTTTCTTCTTGATGTAGCTTATTTTCTTATAACTTTTCTTATCTTCTTACATACTTTTTCTTATTCTCAATAGTGGGACATTTACTATTACTTTATACCTCGACACATAGTATTATTCCCCAATGGCAAGGGTCGTTGGCATATTGTATTATTCCCTAATAGCAAGGGCCATCGGCATATTGTATTATCCCAATAGCAAGGACCATCGGTATATTGCATTATTCCCCAATAGCAAAGACCATTGGCATATTGTATCATCCCAATAGCAAGGACCATCGGCATATTGTATTATTCCCTAATAGTAAGGGCCATCAGCATATTGTATCATCCCAATAGCAAGGATCATCGGCATATTGTATTATTCCCCAATAGCAAAGGTTATTCATACATTTGTTCTTTATGTCTTAGTCATCTTAACTTATTATCATTTTATAGTCATCACTTAGCTCATTATATGGTGGCACCTTCTTTATTAGATATTTGTATCTACTTTCCCTACTTATCTTATTTCATTCTTTACTTATTCCCAATAACGGGACTTTTACATCTTGACATTATTACTTACCTTCCTTTATGTTTTCTTAAGTCTCTCTTTACCCATTTTATTACCCATTAGTTCATGACCAACTTACTTTATATCACTATATGAAGCATTCTTTAATCATAACACTAGAAAATATACCATTCACATGTTGCATTCATTGACTAAGTAATATAGAAGAGATTTATCCTTATAGGCACTCATTGTATCATCACTTGGCATTCAAGAAACACGTATATAGTAAGGGAAGCATTAAGATGCATTTTATCAAACATGCAGAGTACAAGAATTAATGGACTAGCATGGGAAGGCAATAGGGCATCATAAATTACCAAACTCTAACATATATTTGATAGAATTTATCATGGAAAATATTAAACTCATGCAAGGAATCCAAAGACATCCAAGAAACATAAGAGTGATATGGAAAATCTGTAAGAGACATTTTATCAAACATGTAGAGCGCAAGAATTAATGAACTAGCATAGGAAATCAATAGAGCATAAAAGCTTGCCATAAGTCCACATCTATTCTAGTATTCATGTTTTTCATGCATTAATGTCTATCATTAAGACTATAGATTCATAGGTTTTTAGCTTTCATGCTTTTAAAACTCATAGGATTCAACATCTTAAGGAAATACATATACATATGGTGTAAATCCATTTTTTATTACAAATTAAATTAGAGATTTCTAAGATCCTAGCATAATATAGAAAGATCTCATCACAAATCACC
>JAOXJP010107478.1:0-14208 GCA_025762735.1 Platanus orientalis | reverse complement strand
CCCCACACACACACACACTCTTTTTTTCTCTCCTTTGGGTGCACAAGCATGTTGGTGATCAATCAGTTAGTGGGGGACACAGGTTTGAACCAAGGTCTGTGGTATCCTATTACGTATGTATTCTTTATAGTTTTTTTTTTGGATTATTGACAACAATTTTATAAAAAAAGAAGAAGATTAGAATCTACTACTGCAACAACAAAGATACCATCACATAGAAGCAACCATCTAGAATGCCACTATCAACAATAATGGAAGACAACCCAACCCAGTTGGCCATCTTATCAGCCAAAGCATTTTGTTCTCTGAGTATGTACAAGAGAGATGCCCAACAAGAACGTTAATTCCCTAATCTCATAGATGGCGTGAGCCAGTTTCCATGAGCCATCTCCCTTCCCCCAATAACCACTGTCGAGTCCCCTTCCACTATGCATCCCCAAACCCCCATTCTTCTTAACTCACAAAGACCCATAAGGAGCTCCATAGCCTCCGCCGTTGTGGAATCACAAATTCCCAAGGGACCGCAAATGACAAGAACTACAATACTCGTATGCATTCTTTATAGATTGAACAAATACAAAGATTAAAAAATGAGAAAAAAATTAAGTACGAAATAAATCAAGTTAAAGGTCATCTTGATAGAATCATGGTAATGGCAATTGATCATAGAAGAAAAAGAATATTAGTATCTGGACTGCCATTTAAAAGCAAGAATGAGAAGGCACAGGTGCTCCTTTTTTTGTGATAAGTAACTTAAGGAGATTTTATTCCAAATAAGAAGGCACGAGGGGTACAACTCAGGTGGGAAAAAAGAGAAAAGAAATATTTTTATTTCTTTATTAATTAAACAATCTCCAACTGGCAAGAAATATTTTTATTTGGGCTCTAAGTGATACCACAAGCAGAAAATTTCAAGATACACCTTTTTCAACAGCAGAGAGAGAGAGAGAATGAAAAGTAGCACTAAATTCATTTATAGATCCAACCTATTTATAATGAATATTTTCAAGCCACAGTAATAATGGCAGACTTCAGGTTATCGATAACTAAACATTATCAAAGGAATAAGACCCCCCCCCCCCAATCCAAATAAATAGATTAAAAGCAAAGAGATTTTTACATATATATGATAAGTACGCACCTTGCAAAATGTAGAGAGTTCCAAAGAAGATATATTATCAGCAGCAACACAACCATACAATGCTGTTTGGATAAACAAAATTAGAACTATAATAAGCTTGCTTTGTTTCACATATAAATTCTACCATATACTGGAAGTCTAAAAAATATAACTGCAATACATTTCATAAAGAAAAGATCAGCACCCTTACCACTAGAAGCTTGAAATGATTTATCAATCATCCTTGAGGATTCACAGCAACTAACAGAAGATAAAGATCCCAAAGAGCGTAGAAGCTTTCTTGAAATTGACAAAGCCATCTCTCTTCCCTCCAACTGCAACCCAGAAGTACTTGACTGTAATAGATTCTAGTAGCAGCAAGTGAAACAACTGCCCATGCACCTTTGTTCCAAACTTTGGATTTCTTCAAAGAACCTCCACTGAAACAAAAACGCTATAATGAGCTTTATAGGTCAATCAAATTATGATCTCATAGAGCAATTGATGTGAAGAGATGCAATGCCTCATCAATTGGTGGTGCTCTGTACTAACCTCTTATTCCTCGTTCCATAAAACCCTCTTAATGGACCCCCCACCCTAACCGGGAAAAAATTAGGTGAGAATGAATTTCATGACAACTGTGAAAACAGCACCAGGGTGAAGACACATCAACGTCAAAAAGTGATAAGCACCCCCCAAAATGCGTAAATCACTTTTCGGTGCTGATGCGTCAGCCCCACTGGAGCTGATTTCACGGTTCTCACGAAATTCATTTGCACATAATCCGATCCCACCCTAACCCTATATATCAGGCTTAAACATCTATGGACCACCCAGTTAAGACCAATCCATCAGTACTAATTATTTAATAAATCAAATTCTGTTGTATGGTCATCGCTAATATGGGTATCTTCCACAAATTTGCAATAATAATAATAAATAAATAAATAATTATCAGATGGCTAGGAGAGATCAATGCAAGTTTTTGGTTTGATCATTCCCAGCCATATAGCAGTGCAAATCAGTAAGATGAACACACACACACGGATTGATTAATTCCTGCATTTTTTTGGGGATACGAAAGTGGGTCAGTGGTTAGTTAGCTGCTAAAGACAGGATTTGAATACATCTCTGACACCGACAACCACAGGCTTTACCTATTTCCAAGCTGGGAACCACGGATTGCTTTCTAAATTTCATTTCACTTTTGCTTTTTGGCAAAAATATTTTGTAAAATTTGTCTACAATGGGAAATCTTTCAGAGTTAGTTGGGAAATGGGTCAAGCCAACTCGAATCAGGAAGAGACTGAGTCAATAAATAAACAACTCGTTATTGACATAGTTCACCCCTATGTGGATGCCCTAGAACCACCCTAATGCGATCTAACCAAACGTAACACCAGAACAAATGTTGGAGAATTCAGCTGGAGCTCAAGTTGCATCGAACAAGGAAACTTGAATCAGTCAGCTTGATACACTTCAGCTATTCAAGAATCTTCCTTCCTAAATTATGCATAAAATACAAAATAATTGATTGTTGTGCTATGTAAGTACATAATGGTAGAGGATTCAGAGAAGAAAAACATTGCTCCATAAATTTGGGTTTCACCGACTATTATTACTGGTTCTTTGATTCTGTAATCACCGCGTGGACGCTATAAACAGACCCATTCATGGCTTCCGAATGAAAGAAGAAACCAAGAAACAATCTGAGAACATAAAGTAGTAGTAGTAGTAGAAGAAGAAGAAGAAGACCTTTTCTCGTCGTCAAAATGAGGCCATATACATGTTCGAAGTTCTGATCGTCGTCGAGCCTTTCTGCGGAATGCGGGTTTGTGTACCTGTGAAGGGGGAGAGATGCCAGAGAAGAGTGAGACGGCGACACAGCGAGCGAGAGAGAGAGAGATTGGAAGCGAAAACCCCAAATACTGATTCCATGAGCATGGTCGAATTAGCGGGGTGGATCAACTCAGTCTGGTCGGATCGTTCCCCAAACCGGATCGAATTAAACTGCGGAAAGGATATGCTACACCCATCTTTTTTTTGTCCCCCTGTGTCCCCACAACACAGGCTGACACATGATGGGTTTTTTTTTAATTTGGTGCCTTTTAAACAAACAGGAGTAATTGAGCAAATGTTTTATTTGAACACTTTTTTCACGGATTTAACCCTCAAACCCCATTTTTGCATCAGAATGGCATCAGGGGCGGATACATTAGCGCTGCAAAGTGACCCCAAAAAACGAAAAGTGCAAGTCACTTTTCGGCACTGATGCTTCAGCCCCTTGGTGATGTTTGAATGCATCAGTACCAACTTCATTCGTATGTAATCCAAGCCCCATTTATATAGGTACCAATTTTTTTATTTGAAAATTGGTTTTGTATAGTTTTAAACTATAGACCCCATCTTTCGTGTGTGGGAGACATATGGTGACAGAAAAATTGGTTGTAGAATATGTTTTCTCATTAAAATATGGGTTGTGTTTGGATTTGTAGAATTATAGTGCATAAAATGGAATTGGGGGACAAATTTGGCTTTTTCACGGTTTAAATATATAACAGGAATGGTGGAAATGGAATTGTCAATTCCATTGTGGTATTCAAGTGTGGAAAATAGAGTTCACTTCAGTTGATTTGAAATCCCTAGGGGAGGGATTATTTGTCAATTCCTTATTTTGAGACTAGAAAAGAACATTATCATAATGGATTTGACCAAGGTTAGAGATAACCCAAACCAAAATACAGTACTTGGGACTGAACTTGACCCATTCTGAAAAGGTGGCTTTGGGCTGCGTTTGAGATTGTCCAAATTTCAAATATATGAGTTGTTAAGATAATACATAAATATTTAAATATAAATATATTTTTCAATCACAAATTATTTCTAATTTATACTGTAATATAGGCCATATTAGGCCATTCAATCTGAAAGAAACATTAGGCATAAAACTTGGGCTCAAACTCGGCCTGGCCCAAGATAAAATTAGCCTAGCTTACTTAAGCTTTATGCCAAATAGTTTAGGCTTCAGGATCCTACACTAAACCTAACCAAAACAAATGATCCCGATCCCTCTAACTTAGCTATTGATGGAGAGATCCTACACTAGTGACAATTTATATAGTCAACTCAAATTTAGCGTATCTTATCATGATTTGGATCAAGATTGGTTGATAGTTAATCTCATAGTTGCAAAGGTAAGAAGAGGTTGGGTTTTCATTAAATTGTGGTCCTTGGTGGAAGAGTATAAAGAAGATTTCTTCACTCTCCATTTCTATAGATCTCGACAAGTTGATCAAAACAATAAATTTCAATTCAAAGGATTTTATTTAAGTGGATTTCAATTCAACAAATTTCAGTTCAATATGTAAATTCCATTTTCGTAAATTCATACGTAGCCATAGTGATTCAAATTCATTTCATGAGAGACTCATTGGTTCGGAAGGAAAATCCATCCAAATATGGTAATCAATAAACTATAACCTCAAACCAAATCAAAATAAATAATAAATAATAAATAAAACTTTAGCTAAACTTGTTTACAACATGTGCAAGGGATATTTTTTTTGTTATAAACGATGATTTTATTAAACCAACAGAAAAAAGAGAAAAATATTGAAACAACACCAACAAAAGCATAAAACAATCAACAATTTAGCATCTTCCTACCCACGAAAGTAGAAGACAAGCCCTCTCCTCATTTGGGCTAATTTATCAGCCATGTTGCTTTGCTCCCGAGAAACGTGAGAAAATAAAATGTCCATGAGCTTAGCTAAGTCGAGAATCTCGTGCTAAATATTAGCTAAACTTCATGGCCCTTTTCCCTTCCTCAAACCCCAACCAATCACCAAGGCCAAATGTCCATCCACAATAAACCCTTCAACACCCATAGACCTCAACTCCCAAAACCCCATAAGAAAAACCATCGATTAAGCCTTGATAGAGTTGCAGTACCCCAAAAGGACCACAAATCACTCTGACAATATTACAAAGGGTCTCTCATAATGTACCCAAAACCCCTAGACCCCAGCTTGCCTTTGGAAGAACCATCAAAATCCAGCTTTATGACTCTTTCCATAGGGGTTTTCCACAAAGAAGCTGGGAGGCACACCTTAGGAACATTAAAAGAAAAAGAAGAGGCTAATCCAAACAAAGATAGAACTTAGAACTCCTTTATGACCAAAAGCCAACTACCAATATCACTAAAAAGAGAATCAAGCTCCTCAACCCGCTCTTTAAACTTCCCTTTAAAACTTCTAAATAAAATTTCCTCCCAAATGCCATGAGTAAAAATAACCCCAAGCAACTTCCCGCGCAACCTACACCGCTACAAGACCATTGATGTATAAGGTCCCCAATCTCCTCCAACATGACTCAACTAAAAAAGAGACTTTGAAGAAAGCAATTCCATATAAATTTTGATAAGCTACAATGGATGAATAAGTGCTTAGCTGATACCCCTTCCTTTTTACACATCACACATCAATGAGGCGAAAGGCTCCATAGAGGGTCTCATTCTTTACAACATATCCATGGTATTTAAACAATAAAGAAAAGTTATCAAAATAAACATTTTTACCCTTGATGGAGCAGGATTATTCCAAATCTTCTTATACGGGAAGAGAGAGAGAACTAGAGGAGACGACAATATCTCAAAGAAAGATTTGGAAGTAAATTTTCCAAAAGACTTAAAGGGTCCAAAGCCTTATATCTGAGAATGAAGACGACATAAAAACCTCATTTATAGAATCAAGTAAAGTTGCTAACAAATCCACTTCACAATCATAAAGATCATAAGAACAAGGCAAGTTTCGATAAATGCCATTTGAAGAATAAGAAATCGCATCACCAACCAAGGCATCTGGATGGGAAGAGATATGAAAAAGTCTAACGAATAAGGACAAGAATGTTTGGTCTCCCCACCAAATATCCTTACAAAATTTGATAGAATGACCATCACCTAACACAAGTCTAGTATAGAGAAGAAATAAAGGATAAACTTAGAATATATTTGTCCATTTGAAGGACATTAATTAGGACTGATAATAGATAAAATCTCATATGTTTGGATGCATCCTATTTCTATTGCAAATAATGGAATGTCATAGACTGTTTCTTTAGAAAGAGAAACAGTGCCTAACCATTTTCCTAACAACGCCAAATTTCTCTCTTTCAAGTGACCAATACCAAGACCTCAAATTATCTTAGACTTGCAAACCTCCATCCAATGAACTATATGATCCTCTTTCCCATAACCACCTTCCCACCAAAAAAAAAATCCCGTTAAAACTTCTCTAAAGATCAAATGATTTTGTCAGACATCTTAAACAATGACATATAGTAAACTATCAAGTTTGATTAGATGTTTTTATCAAGGTTATATGACCCCTAAAAAAATATATGATTTTTTTTCCAACAAGCCAACTTATATTGAACTCACTCTACCACTAGACCCCAAAGAGAAGTCCCCCCCCAAAAGGAATGCCCAAATACTTGAGAGGCCATGAATCCCCCTTACACCTAATATGTCCACAAAATGAGAATACTCCAAATCCTCTAATCCAATACCAACCATACTAGCTTTCGAAAGATTGACTTTGAGGCTCGATATTATCTCGAAGATCATCAAAAGATATTTTAAATGCAACACATGAACCTCCACCACATCAATGAAATATATTGTGTCATCAAAAATTAAAGATGGGAGATGGAGACATGATCGTGGCCAACTAAGAGCCCATCAAGAATATAAAAAAAAAAACTCATTTGCTTTCACCATCAACACACTAAAAGCATTTACAACCAACATGAATAGGAAAGGTGATAAAGGGTCACCCTGCCTCAAACCCTTGGAAGTGCTAAACCAACATTTTGAGGTTCCATTTAACGAAATAGAGAAATGGGAATGATCTAAGCACCCCATCACCAAGCCAGTCCATTTTTCTCAAAACCTTTCTTTTGAAGAACTCAATGAAGAAACTCTCAATCTACCATTCATAATCCTTCTCTAAATTGATTTTGCAAACCAACCCCAGTCTTTTTTTATTTTTTATTTCCATCTCCAATCTACACATTCATTAGCAGCGACAATCCCTTTTGTATTTGTATGCCTTTATCAAAGCACCTTGAGAATTTGAAATCACCTTATCCATAACTTCCCTGAGTCTCAAATATAATACTTTAGCAATAACTCTATAGAGGTTGTTGATAAGACTAATAGGCCAGAAATCTGAGAAATCCCTTATACTTCTTCTTAGGGATTAGCATGATAAAAGTAGAATTAATCCCTCTATTTATGGTTTTTCTCTCAAAAAAGTTAGCAAACACTTTAAAAAAGATCATCCTTAAGAATGTCTCAACATTAATTCTTGATATAATAACATAAAATATCCATCAGGGTTTGTGATTTATCTTATTTCATCATCTTCGGTAAAAGGTTTCTAAAGAGAGTTGGCCGAATCCACATCTGAGCATCATCAAAATGATAATCGATAATAGGCTTAACCTTTTCCTTATTTGTATGCAAAATCAAAGAACAAGTTTATAGTTGTATCCTTAATCCTATCAAAATCCACTACTCGGTCATATATGCCTAAATTCATGATTAAACTCTTCCTATTCCTCCCACTATCCATTTTGTGGAAAATTTTGGTATTATCATTACCTTCCTTAAGTCATTTGCATTTGGCTTTTCGTCTCCAATGAATCTCCCTACCTCTTAGCAAACTTTTATATCTATAAGGACGAAATTACGCCTTTTTACTTACTCCTGATGAAAACTTCCGTCACTTTCCAATATTTAATCAAGTAGTTAAATCTCCTCCCAATTTTTTTTTGTTAGATAAGTCTCCTCCCAAATTTTACCTTTTTAATCATTAAGATTTTCAAATGTATATGTATCCAATTCACGTAATTTATTTTTAACAACTTTAAGCTTCTTTATAAACCAATACCCATCTTTTTCAACAACATTGTGATCTCTCCACCAATTAGAGACATCTTCTTTAAAAGGGGGATGGAGAAGGTCTACATATTCTCAAACCTTAAGAGAGAATGACCATAGTTAATTTTTTTCAATAGATAACAAAATAGGTCAATGATCTAAAGTCACTTTAGGAAGAGCCTTTTAAGAAAAAAGATAAAAGTGGTCCTCCTAACAATTAAAAATCAAGAAATGGAACAACAGACACATAGTTGGATTATATTGACCATTAGTCCAGGTATAACCTGCATTACATGAATGGCTATCTCTAAGAGAGCATTGATGGAAAAAACATTAAAATCCCTCATACTTCTTGTAATTTTACATGGACAATTCTTCTCATGAATAAATTTTATGACATTGAAGTCTCCACCCACCACCCAAGATCCCAACTATTTATCTCTCATAACATACAACTCCTCCCAAAACTCGCTACAATTATGAGTAGTAGAAGGGTCATAAACACCTATAATCATCCAACCAAAGCCAAAAGAAATCTCATCCAATGAGAGAGAGAGAGAGAGAGAGAGAGAGAGATTTCCAATAAAAAAATCCACACTCCTAACCATAGTAGGATCCTAGGATACCCAACCCACTAGTTGTACTTATAACAGGAATGACTTGTAAAACAAAAAATATGGCCAATAGCACTTCTAAGCAACAACTCATGGATAACGTCCTTTTTTGTCTCTTCAAGAATCACCACACCAAGCTCATATTTTTGAATAGATTATCTAACAAGCCATTTCTTGTTAAAATCTTATAATCCACCAACATTATAAGAAAGTACCTTTATTGCTTCACCAATGATTTTTCCTATCTGAACGCTTATCTCCCTTTGAAATATTTACCTCATTCTCATTTTTCATATCCCACTCAAGCTATTTTGGTTCATGCAGACCTTTGCCTCATTTGTTAACAATGACTTTTTCAATGCCTTGAACCACCTCCATATAACAAGATAGACACAACAACATTTCGTTCATTGTTACTAACCATCATGTTCATGTTCCCGATTTAATGTTTCAATGCATTTTCTTATTATTTCTAATTTCGTAGCATTTTTCAGCTCAAAATTTACAACAACCTCGATCCATTAAATTTGCAATTATGGAACACCACATTCACAATAGATATAATAGCCAAACTTCACACTAAAACATGGGCATTAACACAGACAGAAGAATAAATAAAAGGGACATGCAAGCAAAAATTTCATTTAAATTAAAATGATATTGATTACTAAATTCAACGTGAGTAACAAGATTGAAAAGAGGTGTACCTGGGATAGCCGAATGTGGGATGGAAGAAGATACCTCCCTTAGCCCGAGTCTTTCCCATATCAACGTATTCAATTGAAAAGACTTTTGAAATAGCTGCAACTTTAGGAGAATCCTTAACTAACTTCAAAACCATACTGGCCTCCTCCGAAGAACTCTCATAGTTCATAAATTTTAATTTTCTTGCAGGGACATAAAAGAATTCCTATAAATCCACATATGTTGTCACTCAATTCAAGGAACCATTTTCATCTATATCATCTTCATACTCATACTTCTTAGATGTTGCCAACTCATGGTTGTCTCCTTCATTTACAAGATACCATTGTCAAATTGCTTAATCTTCATCATACGGGCCATGCCTCAAATTAACTAACCTAAGAGGACCGCTATTTGTGGAGTTTGAGTTCAAATCACCCTCCATCAAAGTTGGGAATGATACAACCAATGACAGGTAATAGGGAGTAAATATCGGCATAGCTAAGACCTTGCTTTATGAGAAGATAAGAGTACAAGCATCACCCGGGAATGTGTCATTTGGGAACACACCTTCCAAGCCTCCTTCCTTAAGTCGTTCGACTGGACACTTGACCTCGAAGAAGGGTAGAGAGATGAACCCCTTCCCTTAGATTTCTCACAAGCACTATTAGATTCGCCCACTGAAAAACATTCTTTGATGTTGCTTGAAGGATTGTGAACGAAATGATCATCAGGTTGCTAGACCGTTTCAAAAATTGCATTGAACACTACATTCAATTCAGCCTCCCTGCATATCATAGTCAAATCCTTCATGACAAGCACTTCCTTTTGGGTCCTGAGCTGAAACCCTAATTGGTATCCTGGTCGAGGAGTCAAAAGCACAAATCCCATCCTCCATATTAGAATTGGTTGACCCTTCATGGCCAAGGTTCACCCCTTAAATTGGTCCCCCATTTGTTGGTTCGGTCATGTTCAATAGAACCATTCACACATTAAACATTAATTAAGCCATCAACGCTTGAATCCAAATGTCCTCATCTGCCCTATGATGTAACAATTTTTTGTGGCAATCAATGGTTGGAGGAAGACCTAAAAAATAGTTTAAAATGTGAGAAAATCCTTCCACATCATCGAACACATTACTTTTATTAACTCCATTAGAGAAAGAGACCAATGGTTGCCATGGAGCCACGTCTCTGTCTTCAACATCTAGACCAAGAGCATTGCCTGAGACGAAGTTCCCACAATTTGGAATTGATTTTGGCATCCTTGCTGATTTAACGTTGATAACCAACATATTTGTTCCTCATTTAATCTCAGTTTACGCACCCTAGGAATCTCATTGAGAGGTGACATTGCCACTTTCATTATAGATGTAGAGATAATGTTCATCTTCATGGTGCATGAATTAACTTCTAACAAACTCCAATAGCCATGGCCAATATATTTAAAATTTTCAAAATTCTAAAACGTTAATGACACCCCCACTCCTTTATCCATCGAGCACCCTTGATCTCAGTTGGTTTGATTTTGGTTAATTCTGGTGTCCATTGTTGAAAACAATAGTGCCCTTACCCTCTTTGATATACCCAGGTGCAATAATGTGGTCCCTTCTTTCATATTAGTTATCCCAAATAAAACATAGTTTGGAGGATAACTAATAGGGAGCATATAGAACCCGTCATAGCTCACATTCCTGAAACTATGAAAAATCGTCTGTTCTAATTGCTTTTTATGTTATGTTTATCTCCCAAACATCATCCACTATTATATTGGTTAGGGATATTGTTTTTGGGGGTCTCTCTCACTACGACTTAGATGGGTTAAGCACTAATTGAAAGATGCCAGCTGCGTCAATTTGAAGCCCATTATGTTCCCCAATTTGATATAACAAATCTGATAACCCAATCCATTCAATAGACCTCTTTCTTTCTAGAATCATAATGAATTCATTATATTCTTTGAGGCAATATTCACAAATCCTTATGTACTACCCCCATTTGTTCTTCCCCCTTGAAGTGAACACTGAACCACCCAAATATTGAAAGATTTCTTTCAACATGCTATTCCTGTTGAGTCGTCCATCCTTTTCCACGAAACACCTAACCTTATCCAATATATTCATCAGAAAAACAATCCGATGTGTCCTTCCCCTACTTCTTTCCACAAAACAAAAACACCCATCATCCTCCAAGCATTTTAAGGATTTCAATTCAATCTCCAGTTGACTCACCAAAGGTTTCTTTGCCTATCCTCTCATCATTATCTAAAGATAAACCTATGATATATTGGAAGCAACTTTCTTGTTTTTTGTGCATATGAAATTAGAATAAGTAGCAAAAATTTTAGAATAATAAATAATGTAGGCGAAATCTAATAAATCCAAAGAACTTGTAATTGAAATGCTCTTTCTCAATGAAAGAAAAATTTAGATTGGAATTAAGAGAGAGTTTTCTTTAAAAAAACTTAAGAAAAGGGAAGAGAACTAAGAATGTATTCACCAAAATAAATTGAAGAAATAACATAATTTTTGTTATGAAAATAAATAATATATCACAATTTTGGAGTTTGTTTTGTTGAAATTTCGTTGACTTGGATAGTTTGAATTTATCCATCCTGTTCAAACCAATGCTTTCTTAGACTGATCCATAGGTCGACCCAACCTCAATGAGACTGATCCATAGGTCGACCCAACCTCAATGTTACGGCTACCAACGAGCTGAGCCTAAGCCTTGTTTTAAGTTCAACCAGCTAAACCTGACTCTGGATTTGAGCTTGTCTCCTAAGTGAGCCTGAGTCGAGCTTCATTAAGCTCAGCTTGTTAAAAGCTTGGTTTGGTTAAAAAAAAATTATAATAATAAATGATATATTATCAACTGTGAAGATAGTTACGTTCAAACAAGGCAAATTAGGCTGTTTACCAAAAAAAAAAAAGACAAATTAGGCTAATGGGCTATTAGATTTTTTTTCTAGCTGGAGGGCCGAGCCAAGCCAACCTTTGCGAGCCCAAACTGAGACAAGCCTAAGGTCGGCACCTCAGGCATGTGCAGCTTGTCACGAACCTGAGCCAAGCTTGAGCTTTACCTTCATGTGATGAGCCCAAGCTGAGCTAAGCAAAGCTTGGGTCATTGACACCCCTACTCAATGTGATTCGACCATCGGGTCAATTCTAGTTGATGGAAAAGGATCTTCGACACCCAATCTGTCTATTCCCCCCATGTCCCCCGTCTCCGCACAATGTGGGGTGTATAAGGTTAAAATTGTAAAAACAGTTTCCATATGAAAAATAGGTATCCATGAAAATGGGGCATATAGGGTTACAATGTGAAGAAAAAAAAAAGTGTTCAAATGAATGTTTTGTCACGGACATGTCTTGGTGCGTGCATGGGCTTGACGTATCAGGGTTCTTGGTGAGCATGTTTCCTTGTTAGTGCATGTGGGGTATGTTGGCGGGTTAGAAATAGGCTCAAATGGTAGTAAGGATGGCCTTGACTTGGTGATGGTTGGGGCACCTCACAGTTGCGACAGGGAGAAAAATCTGGCCATGATAGTTTACCCCTTAATTAAAAGAGACACCAAATTCAAAATAACCATCACTTGTCAGCCCATGGTGTGGAGACACGGAGACAAAGAATTTGGGTGTAGGAGGTCATTTCCATATTGTATAAATCCATATTACATATATTTTATATAGGCAGTTTACACATAGTATCATTTCTTGGTCATTTATATTAGCAGTTTATACTTTCTCTTACAAATGCCTACCACTGTCAGCTTTATTCTTTACCAAAAAATAAATAAAAATGCTAGCTTTATTTGGGCCTTGAGTTTAGTGGTGGCAATTTTGAGCCCAACCAACTAGCCCCGAGGTCGGGCTAAAATTCTTATTTGGTTTTCCAGGTGGGGCTAGTCACGGGCTTTACATTTAACCCACCCAACCTAGTTTGACCCCTAAGTATGTATAATATATATACATAAAATTTGCGGTTGCCATGCCTGATTAGTGGTTAAAGTAATTTCTCCTTTGGGGAAGTCCTATGCATAGTTTTGAGAACCAGACAAGCTATCAAACCGGTAAGATGGACGGTTCAAGTCCAATCAGGTTTGACCATCAGTTTACATGATCTAACCGCAATTTGTTTCACATAAATAAAATGTAATAAAAAACCAAAAAAAAAAATCATAATGCATTAGAAAGCTTATGACTGGGTTTTTAATTTTTAGACGTATCAACAAATGTAATAAAATATCAAAAAATAAAAACAATTAATTTAGAGTGGGATTGGAATTTAGAAATAAGACACATTTCTAGTTTTTTTTCTTCTTAAGTTGCTAAAAATAAATAAAAATTAGATGGTTTTGTTAGAATCGGATTTGAAAAAATCAGTCAGTTTTCATTGATTGGTTGGTTTTGCTTATGCGGTTTTTGGTAGATTACAGTTTTAAGCTTTTTTAGAACCCAAAGTTTTGAGAACCGGACCAGCCATTGAACCAGTAAGGTGGACAGTTCAAGTCCAACCAGGTTTGACCATCGATTTACTGATCTAAATGCGGTTCACTTCAAACATAAGTGAAATAATAAAATACCAAAAAATAGAACAATTCATAATGTATTACAAGCCTTATGGCCTGGTTTTTAATTTTTAGACATACCAAAAAGTAAAAACAATTCATGGAAAGTGGGAATGGAATTTGAAAGGACACATTTCTAATTTTTTCTCCTTAATTTGTTAAAAAAAACCGATTGGTTTTATTAGAACTGGGTTCGTAAAAAAATCAACTGGTTTTGACTGGTTTTAAGCTTCTATAGAACAACTTAGGGTGATGGTTCTGGTCAAACTGGGTTGACC
>JAOXJP010107477.1:0-28196 GCA_025762735.1 Platanus orientalis | reverse complement strand
TCGTATAACATCTTGGCATGGACATTCCACTCTACCATGATAAGACACCTCTAGAAATAGTTTATGTAGTTTGCGAGGCATTTGTCATTAAAAAATGCATCATAATTAACCATAGGCACTTTCTTCTTCTTTTGAACTATTAACTTTGAGGTTATTGGGCCTTTCTCCTTAGGATCGTTGCACTTTGAGGGTTCCATTGATCAAAACGTAGTATGAGGATTTGAGAGTAAAGAGATAAGAAGAAGAGACAGAATGAAGTTTCTAAGCAAGAGGGGAAGGTTCAAATGAGAAAAATATAATATTTTTGGCTTTTAAAGATGTTGACGGCTCATTTTCCATGGAAACTGCCATATTGGATCGATCTGTCATGATTGGATTGACCCGATATATATCAAATCTATTCGACATTGCAAAATTTGCACATTTTGGCTCAAAAGTTAGGATTTTTTTAGAGTACCCACTTTCCCTTTTTCTTCTTCTTGCTTCATATTTCACACATCACAATGCCACTTCCCAAGTGCACAAACCTCTTTGAATCAAGTGGTTTTGTGAAGATATCTATCAATTGATCAACAAACTCAAGAGTGATCACCTCTTTTTCAACTAAATCTTGAATAAAGTGATGTCTAATGTTAGTATGTATTGAGTGTCGTATAAGATTCTTAGATATTTGGATCTCACTTTTGTTGTTTACGAACAAATCCATAATATTTTGTTCGAGTCCGTAGTCTTTCATCATTTGCTTCATCTACAAAAGCTAAGTGCATCCACTTTTTACCGCAATGTATTCGCCCTTAGCAGTAGAAAATGAAATTGAATTTTGTTTCTTTTTTACCAAGATACAAGGAAATTCCTAACATAAAAGCAACCTTTGCTTGTGCTTTTCATGTCATCTACATTTTTGGTCCAGTTAGTATCTCAGTATCCGGCCATGACATTGTTTGTATCAAATGGATTCCAAAGTCCATAGTTGATAGTCCTGCATATATGTCTAATGATTCTTTTTCTAGCCTTAAGATGAGACTCTTTAGAAGCGGCTTGGTGTTTAACACAAACACTGACACTCAAGTCTTCTAGCAGTGAGGTAGAGAAGACTAACTATCATGCTCCTACACATCTTAGTATCTATATCTTTCCCTTCAGTATCTTTGCTTACTTTCTCACTAGTACTAATGGAGATGTGTAAGGGTTTGAGTTGATCCATTCCAAACTTAGACACTAAGTCTTTGGAAAACTTTGATTGATTTACAAATATACCTTCTTTGGTTTTCCTAATTTGAAGTCCTAAAAAGAACTTCAATGCCCCTTCCATATTCATTTCAAATTCACTTTTCAAAGTATGAGCAAATTCATGTGTTATATCCTCACTTGTAGAACCAAATTTTATGTCGTCCACATAGAGTTGAGTAATGAGTATGAAATTATCCTTTTTTATGAAGAGTGTTTTATCAACACTTCCCCTTAAAAAATGAATTTCGAAAATGAATTTTGTGAGTCTCTCATATCAAACTCTTAATGCTTGTTTGAGACCATAAAGTGCCTTTTTGAGCCTATACACATGATTAGGCCTATGAAGGTCTACAAATCCCTCTAGTTACTCCACGTATACTTCTTCTTGGAGCACACTATTCAAGAATGCACTCTTAACGTCCATTTGAAATAATTTAAAATTCAGATTAAAAGCGATGGACAGAAGGATCTTGATTAACTCTAACCTTGCCATGGGAACAAAGGTTTCCTCAAAGTCAATTCCTTCCATTTGAGCATATCCATTTAGAACTAGCTATACTTTGTTTCTTATAACAGTTCCATGTTCATCCATCTTGTTCTAGAAGATCCACTTGGTACTAATTACATTCTTATCATTATCTTTGCCTACTAGGTACCATACATCATTTCTTTTAAATTGATTAAGCTCTTCCTACATAGCCATGATCCAATCGGATGACCAACCTAAGACTCAATTTAACAAGAAAGAAGAAGAAAATCCTCAAAGAATAGGGGTTTCATGGTAGAGTATGATTCTTCTAGGTTAGTTATCTAGTGTTTTTATTTAGGAATTTAGATTTTTCCATTCTGGTTGTTTGATTGAAGGAGAAAAGCTTTTCTTTTATACCAATTGAAAGTTCAGTTTGAATCCTAAGGGGGGGGGGGTGTAAACAGGATATATTAAAAATTCTTTTTAATTAACCCCTACTTGGAATTTCCAATTTAAAGATGTTTAGATTTTACTTGGAAATTGATGCACTTAATATTATAAATTAATTCTTTAAGGTTTGCATGTGCAATGATATGACAATATTCAATTTTATCTTTCTATTAGTTATTATTACTAATTTATTGCAACTATGAAATATTATACAATAAATGCTATGCCATAGTAGAGAGAAGAGACAATACACACCACAAGCATTCACACAAATACAATGTTTATAGTGGTTCGGCACACGAGCCTACATCCACTATCAAATCCCACCACCAAGCTACAAAATTTTTATTTAGATTGAAACAATTTACAATCAAGGTTAAAATTCAAAACCTAAATACTTGCATTCCTAGTAATTGCCTTAATTAATTACAAAATCAACATTTGGTGTCTTTGGCTAGTGTGGTCTATACTTTCAGTGTCTCCAATAGGAGTTTGGTCTACACTACCAGTATCTCCGGTGGTAGTTCTATAGACTCAATAAAATGAAGTCAAGACAATTTACCTATTGAAGGTTGGTGTATATCTTTCTTGTCTTTGTTGGTAGTTGCTCCTTGTATGACTAATTTTCCTTAGCTTTCCACCAAGCTCCCAATAGTTTCCTCGCTTCTTGGAGCTTCAAACTAGGGTTTACTTGGGAGTAAACCCTCCTCTTGCTTCCCTCTTTGTATTCATCAAAGAATGGGTGCCAGGGAAGGACTTTGATGGCTCTTGCTTTTGATTCTTTAATGAGATCTCATCAATGTGAGCCATTAGTGGTTGTAAGGATTGAATGCCTTTGAATGCTCTTGCTCTCTCTCAAAATTCTTTTGTGTGTCAGAGAGCACATTTTGGGTTCTCTTATACTTATATGGGTTGAGCATAGTCATGTACCCTTGATTTAGCATCATTCCCAATGGTAAAAAATTGTAGCCTTCGACACCCTTATTTTTTTTTTTAATTTCTATGATATCGAATCAATTCGATTATATCAAATTAATCTGATTGATTAGATTAGTCTGACTATGTAGTCAATATATAAACTGACCACTCGAGCAACCTTGGATTGATCTAATAGACCAATTGGATGGATCTGATTACCATCAGATTGATCCGTTAAGTGGCGGATTGATCCAACTCCCTCGGATCGATCCGATTCCCTATTATTCTGCTATTTCCTTAAATCATTCCTAATCACTATGGATATTATGCATAAGGAATGTGTTGGTCCATTGACCCTCAAAAGGGTCTTTAGGTCTTATTAACCTATGTCTAACCTCTTCTTTACCTTGATATACCTTTCTTGAGTATGGAGAAGCTTGAATCTTCAAGTCTTGGACCTTGGTAATCTTTGAGGAGCAGCCCTTGTGGCTTCATGTCCTTGGAATGTATCTTCATTTCTTGGATATAGGAACCATATAGAATATAGAAACGACTAATATATGCAATATTCTCATGTCATGCCTAATCTACCACTCCATGTATTTTCCAATGTATGAAATTAACAATTTACATTGACAAAAATCAGTCTTGGGCATAGTTGAGTTATTAGAGATGAAATGTGTTTTTCTAGTTATATAAACATATAACTTAGTAAAGTGATATCTTCTAGAGATTATAGGTCCCATTGGTTGCACACTGTGTTTCCATGTATGAGATATATGAAGGATGGAATGTAAAAGAGCAATGAGGCTAATTAGTATGCCACACTATGGACGAGTGGGAGATGATGGAGTTTGAGTCAAAGTTGGACATCCATGTGGGAATATTATTGCACTTAAAACTCCTCAAAGATTTTTCCAATGTGTATAGATGAGTCCCACTAGGAGTTAGAGATCCAAGTGGACCAAAACTCTTCCAACAAGACCTCTATAAGTAGGAGTCTTTGCCAAAAATGATATTACACTTTTTGGTAACTTTATGAGGATTTCTCTCTTCTCTCTTGCTCTTTTTTCTATTTTTCTGTAAGGGTTTACGATGTGGAAATCCTCAATCACTTTTGTAGTGTTTTTGTTGTGATAGGCCTTAGTGTTTCACTCTAATGAATCAACTTTCTTCCTTTTGATGTGGATACAAGTGTGGTTTGATTTCTTCCACTGTGGGATCGTTTCCGAGGTGTGCACAATCTCTCAATGTCCTTTATATATATTATCTGACAAATTTTTTATTTTTAGTAGTTAGTGTTTCACTAGTTTAAAACACCATCTTAACCATTATTAGTTGTTAGTTCTATAATTAATGTTTCATTAGCTCGAAACACTTTCACAACTGTAAAAGGTTGATATATACCTTTATTTATAAGATACATCACATTTCCATTGAATTCATTCACAAACTTATTGTCACCTCACATTCGGATAAATAAATCGTCTTTCAAATTACAATAAGTTGCTTGTGAATTTTACCCCTATAGTTTAGTAGTCTTTCAAAGACAAACTTTCTAAAAGTTTTAATCTTTTTCTAATAATAGTAACATGTTATCAATTATTCTTTTTGTATAATCAAATTTTGCTTTTTTCTAAAAAAGAATTTCACTTATATAATTAACCTCTTATTGAATACAATCATAATCTCACTAATTATAAAGGCCTTGACTTGCAACAGGTTCAAGAGCCTTTTTTTTTTTTTAATCTTATGGATATACTCATCATATCTAACTAGCTTTTAGGACATTTTCTAATCTTAATAGCCATAAATGGATGAGTAATTCTTATATTTTCAACCTTTAAACTCATTTTACTATTTGACCCAAAATCTTTCTCTCTTAATGAGGATATATCACTATTATCTCTCTCAAAGATTTGTCGCTGAAATTGATTTTGATTTAAAAACACATTAACATTAATTTATGTTAGTTTATAAGTCAAATTGTTCAGTTAGATTTAGATATTTGGGCTAAATCTCTCTCAGTAGTTATGCTTTATTTCCTTGAGCTTGTTATGTGCACGTTTACATTACTGCTTGCTTGAAATTTGATACTTCAAATGATTTCTTGTAACTCTACTCAATATAATAATTTTCTAAGAATATTTGTAGTTTTTTCAATATTTTCCCTCACATAGAATATTTAATATATCTATTTTAACCAAGATTAGTTCTTGATTTTTTATGGGAGGTTTAATACAAATAAGTACATTTTCCTCTTCTCAAAAAAGGCTTCACTCTTTATGATTAATTAAATTTATTTGACTCTAGATTAATTAGCCTATTTTATTTTGTAGTCAATTAGAGACTAAATTATGTCAGTCTTAAGGAAATGTAAGACATTTTTGAGCTCTTCTATCTGGTTAAAAATGTATTCCCATCTCATTGTTTTTTTTAACAAGAAGAAATTATTTCTTCCATCTCTTATAGAGACAAGAGCATTTTTATCACACAGAAATGCTTTGTGGTCCTAATGTTCACCACTCAATTTCTAACATTTTTCTTTATATTTTTTTCAGTTATATCATTGCAATTTTTTTAAAAAAAATCTCTTTTACCTTTGGTAGAGCTTCTATTAGTCTTCCCTTATTGACACATTATCTCACAATGACTAGGTTCTCATATTTGCACTTCAATACTATTTTTGTTAAAGTCTTCGCAATTTTTTTTTTTTTTTTAACATTTTACATAACATATTCAATATTTATATTGTTGTTATAGTAGGACTATTCTAGCCCGTTGAAATCTAATGCTATATAATTGTGGAATATTGTAAAATGATTTACTCTTGCTTTCTCTTACAAGAAGACACACCTTAGAGACCTACACTCAGGTTGTGGTTACAATGAGTTAAGATTTATTTTTAATTTATGATTCTTCTAAGAAGGTTATTTCTCTAGAAGTACTCTTACTACAAATGTCTTTTATAGACATATTCTTTTGTAGCTATTTGAACATTTTCTGATAATCATTTATCATATAAATACTAAACCTTTTGGAAATTTGGGTCGACATAATTTTTATTCTAAGTTTTCTATTATCACTTGACATTACTTTCTACTCTAGTATAAGTGATACTAATATCACTAACTCATGAAATTTGAATCAAAATATATTCTGAAAAACTTTATTTGTCCAATCCAACATTGTTTTTAGTTGTTGAATTGAATTAGTTCATCAAGTCCTTTGACACAACCATAAATTACTTTTATCACCAATTGTGGTAGAGTCATTATTTAAGGTTTCTACCTCTCACATTCTTAATTCAACAATTTTATAAATATGTTATTAATCCACAAATTTTTATATTTATTTATTTATTTTATTATTATAATTATTTTAAAATTTTTTGGAAAATATATCAAAGAGCCATTGAGCTTTATTTATTTTTATTAATTTTATATTTTTAACCATTTATTATTATTTCTAGTTAGTCCATATACCAATCCATATGAGTATTGTGCAGTCCATACTGATTAACCAATGTATTTGTATGTACAAAGTTTCAAACTTCTTTTATTTATATATGTATTTATTTTTATATGTCTAGGTGTGTAACCCATACAGGTTCGTATAACCCAATCTATATGTACAAGGTTGTCTTCTTACAGACTCCCATAACATAGTATTGAATACTCTCTTTATATTTTTCAAAAATTTTCCTATGTTTATTTATGGTTTTTTTTTTTTTTTTTTGTTTCTAAGGAGAATACTGCATAACCTTGTCTGATTTCACAAACCAGAAATAAAGACATTAGATCTTATTCACTTTAAGAATGTTGAAATTTAACTCTATAATTTTGAATGTATCTTTCATAACACATATAGATTACATAAATTATTATAATATCTATTACCTTAGTAATTGAAATGAACACATTATCACATACTAATTACTAGGTTATAAACACAATTCTAAAAAGATTAGCACAAAACATTTATAGATTCAGCGAATTCAACATAAAAACATGCTGAATAGATGCTAAAAATCAAATTTATGTATCGTACCAATTCTGATTACAACAATGCCATCAAATGTCCAATAAACTTTAAATTTATGCATGAAAAATAAACAAACAGAGAATAGGGGTTAGAATACTTATCAGTTTAGTGTTTACATGTGCAAACACATTGTCCTTAAAGTGAATATGTGGGACCATCTCGATGTAGTATAGTACTTCCGACACCCACCTCTAGGAAAACACCAAATACCTCCAAGTGCACCGTACTAGTACAATGAGTTCACTACGAACAAAGAAGATTAGTACTTCAGTGTGTGTATACCAAAATACTCAAGATTCAATAAAACAAATGGAAGAAAATAATACAGAAATTGAAATATGAGAATAAATAAAATGATGTGCACTCTCTCCAAAAGCTCTTATGAGTGTCTTGTATTTTCCCTTATAAAAACTCCTTTCTCAATTTCTTGTGTAGATCTTTTTATCTCAATTTTTACATAGGAGACAATTCTTTTTTTTTTTTTTTTTTTAAGCTCTACCATACGTTGGTTGGTTACACTTTTGGTTGCTCCAATGTATGGAAAGAAATAATTACAAAATAAACCCTATTAATGGCTTACAATAAATCCCATAAAATCAGAGCTTTTAAGATTCAATTTTTCTTACCATAAATTAAATATTACAATCGAATTAATGGATTACAATAAATCCCATAAAGTCACACGTTATAAGAATTAATTTTGAATCTTACCATAAAAAAATATGACAAATGGGACTGGAGAAGATGGTATCAGTGACCATCATCAACGGTAGGGGTTTCCTTTTCTAGGGATTCAAATCCAGCCAACGGTAGGGGTTCCCTAAGATCGAACTGGCTGGTTGCAACCAGGCATTCAGGTTCAGTGTTTAGAGTATGAGATCTTAGTTCGCTCAAAATTCCGCCAAGTTGAATGAATCAGCGAGAGAGGAGAAGGGGGAACGAGATAAGAGATTCAAAGCAGAAAACGAGAAAGGAGGGAGGGAAAAACCTTTCTACTCAATTGTTGAGGAGAAGGCTTAGTGAACGATCAAATTGTGTTTGAGTGAAGAGGGATCGAACGGTTATATCCCCACTTTTCTGGAGGTTGCAGCTCGTCTCAATTTAAAATCCGACTGATTTGATCCTATTTTGGTCAAGGTGATTTTCACGTATAAGAAAACTCGACATGAAAAACTCTCATCCGAATGCTCATTTTCCCTATCCCACCAAATGCCCACTCTGTTAGGATTTTTATGATATCCATACTGTTTTTTTTTTGACTCTTAACACCACTTTCTTACACATAACTTGCAACCAAGCACATCTTGGGAAAATTAAGGAACAAAAATTTAGATAGCCTACCCATGTGGACGAGAGAGAAAGGGGGCTTGAGACTACTATTTGTGTGTGATTTCTTTATTGTTTGTATGGCCACGTAGGCCTTCGTCATCACAACTGCTTGCAGCAGGATTGGCTTTAGCCAGTGAGAATAGAGAACCCGAGTAGCCAACACCACTTTGCACTGCTCAACACCCCTCTTCCTCCTCCAGGGATTAGACCCTGGGTCTTCCCTATGGAAGACATATGCCTCAGCCATATATAGCAAGGGAAGCTAGATAAAAGATACAGCTATCTATAAATGGACCTAGCACATAGCATAAAGGATCATTGAACCAGCCTAAGCCAATTTGATCCAGTCATCAGGCCTGAAATCCTAGTCCAACCCTACCCAACCATAAGTGAGGACCAGAGGGGCAACTGGGCCCACCCGGCTGGACCAAATTGTCACATTAATTAATTTATATGCAAAAATAAAATAAAATACTGAACATATATTTAATAGTGATTGATATACATGACTACATATATGAACATATAAAATTATAAGTAGGGGTGAAACTCAGGAAAGTTGATCCATGAAGAGGGCCAGCCGAAGCCCAAAGGAGTTGTACAATCATTTGGTACCAATCCACATGAAACATTCAAGCCCTTATAATTCACTTAACCCTAACCAACCCTTGGTTGGCCAACTTGGCAAGGATTGGGCTCGGATAACTGCATCATCTAAGCTAACAGCTGAGTTGTCAATTAGTAATCTTAATCCGAGTCATAACACCAAACCAAGAGTCGATTCAATCCAAATTAATTTTACCTTTGTCAGCCCTTTTGTTAGATTTGATTGGATTAGATTGTTAAGACCACCACTGTTATTTTTAGTTTTTTTGGTAAGGCCATTTGGGCCTGCTACTGTCACACAGGCTAAACCCACACTACCATTGGCAGGGAGAGGCAAGCATCAACCCAATCCATTGGGGATGTTGCCTAGGGGAGTTCAAAACCCCAACCTCTCCCTTGGAGAGACCATACCACCACCAACTCAGGTAGAGATTGTTGGTACCACCAGTTGGGTTAGAGTTGGACAAAGTCAACCCGAATAAAACTCGGATTCTATTAGGATTAAGACCTCGTGGAGCCCGATCCACCTGAACCCAACTACTCATTTGATTTTAAGTTTTGTCTATATTATAAGATTATGAAAAATTAAATTTATCAATGAAACGTGAGGTGGTGTAGAAGTCCCTCATTTATTTATTTAGGTAAAATGGTACCCCTCATTAATTGAACGAAATTTAATTGTTCCCTCGTAAAAACATTTTTACAGGTTTAATTGAGTTATCATATTGCCCTCCATAGGGATTGGTTGGACCAGGATTGATTCCAATCCAACCAAACCTGGACCAAGTTTCAACCTAATGTCAACAACAGTTTCAAGCAAAAAGCATCGTTATACACCTGCAGAAGTGTGAATGGTCCTGGGCTCAAGTTTTGTTGGACTTGAGCCCAGTCCGATACAATGCAAAAGTCCGTTGACCGGCCCTGTACACAGCTGTATGTAACACTAATGTAAGGCTGTCAATTGGGCTAGGATGAGTTGGGATGAGGTCAGCTGGAGGTAGTCAGCCCAAACTCGACATATTTTAAAATCATGGGCTTTGGGCTGAATTCGGCCTCCCAAACTTAAATCTTCTTTTTAAATTTGGGTTGATAATAGGCCCAAAATTACCCCCAAGAACTTTGAAAATATGCCAGATTAGTTAACTTTGGGCTGATAACGAGCACTGCCTATATTTGTTGGGCTAATCTAGAGCAATTTTGCACCAGACTGGATCAAGTTATATTCTATACCTATGTCAAGCCAGGCAATATTTGATTACTACTTTGGGCTGGGCTGGGCGGGGCTGAGTTCAGATTGAAAATGAGTTGGCCTGAACTCAGCCCGAATATAACTTTGGGCCTGAATGATGGACCCGCTCAGCCCAACCTGAAGTTAGTTTGGCCCAGCCCGACTATTTTTCTGACCAGACATGTTAGTTAGGCTTCATGCTAGCCTGACAAAATCGACACCCTTAGACACTAAGGATAGAAGCAAACATTCAGTGGTTTCCATTCTAATGGTTATGGTCATTACTTTTTGGTCAATCCCTAGCCTCAGATCCAGGTCACCCCAACGACATACACAAATGACAAATATCAAATGTACACAAAGCTTGAGAAAAATACTCCTCCTTGGGTAATAAATCCGTAAATACTACTACAAAAACAATCAATGAACCCACCAAAAAGAGGACCCACCAAAAAGATAACGGTGATCCATCATCAGCTGCACCTCACTTGCACCCAGATGGCGAAATTTGCACTGTTGATGAAGTTGGACCCTCAGTTCGAGATACGTGCTGTGATACTGCAATACAAAGCTCCGCGCTGAAAATACCCATTCGATCGGATGGTCACTATTTATCTGCTTGGAATGTCAACCAGAGGAGAGGCTACGGCCCTTCAACATAGCAAAAAATCCCCTGAATTTCCACCCTCTTTCGAATAAGGCCCTCATTGGCATTTTTTTAGCATCTGAAAGGACCCTCGACTTACCTCCTTTCTTCAAGTCTTATTCCACATTTTACCGGAAAAGACCTCCTGTACTAGGTGATATAGATTTTATTATCCTCATTGTAAGATCCCTCTACGAACTTAAATTTCTTACTTTTGTGTGATAGAATAGTAAACCATTTAGAAGGGAGTCTAAAAACGAGGAGTTTAACATTTTAATTATTTTAAAATATTGCTCCACTATTTCAAGTAAAATATATGTTTTATGTAGTCTTCAAGGACTTCGGTTCAGTGGGGTGTCTGAACACAGGAAAAATGCCCTGACTAATAAAATTACAAAAATACCTTTAGCTGCGACTAACTGAAGGGTACATGCTTGCGATTAACTAACCAATCGTCAAAAGTTGGTATAGGATTGACAATTTGCATTATACCTAACAATCTTCGCCTTTGTCAATTCCATGATTATAATACCCCCAACCCACTAGGGATCATCAAAAATGAAAAAGAAAAAATGAAAAGCTGTTTAGTCCTCTTGGCGATCGAAACTAGTGAAGGAAAATGGAGGAAATGAGAGAAAACCCTACTTTTGAAGGGAGTAAATGAAGAAAGATAAGAAAATTAGAGGCTTGTAGAGTTTTGTGAAGGCATTCTCGTATAAAAACAGTAAGTGGTCATTTATTCTTCAAGTTTATGGTTAAGGTTTTCAATTTGTAAATAACATTTTTATCTTATGAGATTTTAATTCTTTTTTATCTTAGTTAATAGTAAAGATGATATTTTTTGTTGTATTTCAAAACATATTTTCACGCCTATATGGTAGATTTAATGATTTGTTTGTATCTTTGCATTTGATAGAACTGATTTGACATGTGAATTTAAATGAATTCATGAAACTTATTAGAACTTGCTTAAATTTAATAAAATTTGTATTCATTTGTTTTAAAATGGCTTTATACTATATTGCATGATTTTTCTTTTGTTGTGAAGGAAGTATAAGGGTTTTATGAGGTAGAAGAAGTTACACTAAGGTATAAAAATAGAGAGTTTAGGAATTTTTAAGCTCGAATATGAAATTTCACATTAGTTATTACTTTAAAGGCAATGTCATGTTTTCAAGAGAGGCCCAAGGGTTATCCTACAAGGAGAGGCTAAAGGGGCTAACCCGCAAGAAGATGCCAAAGGGTTAGCTCAAGAAATAACCTAGGGTGGTAGAGTGGGTATCAACACCTAAACGTCATAGCTATAAGGGTTGGGTCCTTACACATAAAATTTATTGTATGATTTGGTAGTTGTTGAAATACTTGTCATTCATTATCCATTACATAACATATATATATATTATTAATTAAAAGAGATTCCAATTTGTATCATATTGTTTGATAGTAGCTGAGACATTTGTAATGCATAATAACGGATAACATCGTATGGCATAGATGTATGTATGCATTTTAATAGTGTATGTTGATAAATGGGTGCTCCCTTAATGAGCTTAAAAGGAAAAAAAAATGTTTTCTTCCCTAAAAAGAGCATAAAAGATGAAAAAAAGACGCTTTCCTAATATGGCTTAAAAAATGTTGATGTATGTTAATCCCATGGGCATATGGGTTGTGGTAGGAGTCTTATAAGTGTTCTATGTGAGTTCACAAGTTCATATTATAAAGCCAAGAAGGACCAAAGGCCAAGAAAGAGTACTAGAAAGAGACACACCAAATAAGATATAGTTCATGCATGCACATCATTTTGTATGTTTAAAACTAATTCTAGACATGGTTTAGGGTCCCCAAGAATACCAAAATCTGGATGCTTAAGGATAGCTTAAAGAAATCAGCCCAAATATAACGCTTATATATTTTCAGTTGAAATCGATTGTGAAACTCACAATCGATTTCGGTGCTATTTTGCATCTAAAAAATCCACACTCGAAGCCAAAACTGATAGGCCTAAACCGATTTAGATAATAGTTTAGGAAAAATTTCTAGAACTTAAATCGATTGTGAAACCCCAAATTGATTTGGAGCCTAAATCAATTGAGAAACCCCCAATCAGTTTGGAGGGCAATTTTAGGAAAAAAATTTCACAAAATTTTAGGAGAAATTTTTTAAATTTGAACCCCGTTTTAGTTCATTTAAAGGCCCAAAATGCTTCTCTATTTTTCATATGTCTATCCTAAGGCCATGGATGCTCCTCCTTACTATAAAATGGACTTTTTCCCTTTAGGGTAGAGAATCTCCAACACTCCAAGTTATTTATTGAGAGAGCTAAGAGGCATACTATTTTGAGAGTCCTCTTCACTGTGCAAACCTCCATTGCCTACAGACTATTGAGCTTTAGTAGTTAGCATTCTATATTTCTCTCTCATTATTTCTCTCATATTGAGCATCACTTCTACTATTGAGGAGAAGTTGTGATGAGCACTTTCCCAAGAGGAACTCACCTTTGACTGAGCTCGAGGAGCACTAGAGCCTAGTACTTGAAGATTGTGGGTAGCTAAGACATATCAGCTCAACAAGGAGTATCCCACACATTGAGCAATTATCAACATCAACCATATTGTGGTAATATTTGCTTGAATTTGCATTCATTTGCATTCATATTCATAATTGTTATTGCTCTACTTTCGCTAGAGACATCGAAAGTTTGACTATCTCCGTCGAAGACACCGGAAGTAGTGCTCACTCACTGGAGACACCGAGTGTTGTTGTTTAGCTTGCCATTGAGCAAGTAGTTGAGTTTGTATATTGACCTAGGTTGTAATAGTACGTAAATGAAATATACCTAAGCTCGAAAGTGAGATTTAGAAGAGTGGACATAAGCTCAAGTGCCGCACCACTAAATCTTGTGTTGCAGTTTGTGATTATGTGGTTGCTTGTCTCTCCATTGTTATGCTCTATACTACTCTTGCTTAGCATATGTTTGACATTATTCTTGAGTACTTACATTGAAGCACACATTCATGTGAACAAATTAAAAAAGGAACTAATAACAACCACGAGGTAAATTAAAAAAAGAAGGCAAATTAATTAAGAAATTCTATTCACCTCCCCTCTAGGATTAATTTTGTGACATTTCAAAAAGAAAAGAAAAATTATATGGGTTAGAGCCTTGTAAGAAAAATGAGGTTTGGTAATTCAACCACTTGGTGCAAGTGACCAATGGTTAAGACTATCTCCCATGTACCCCGTCCTACTTATTGAGATGGTCTTCGACTATTATTGATGTACCTTGTGAGTGTAATTGTATTACTTGCATCTAGCATAATACATGATTTTTATGATGACATGATTCATATGATTTATTTAAACAATGTGATTTTTTTTTTTGCTGCATGTGACTTTACTTCTTGTTGTGGCATCGACTTGAGTTGTCCAATTGGAACCATGGTTAGAGCCGATGAGAAGCCACCTTGTGCTTAATGCCTAATGTTAGGTCTAGTGATTCAACCACTTGGTGTAAGCACTACCCAAATATGTGGGTCGTGGTTCGTGCTCGAATCCAGATTCATGACAAATGGTTAATGCACCCCGAATCCGTATCTTAAAGCCAAGAAATCAAGTGTTCGAGGTATGACACCCTTTATCAATTTCATGTCATTTTTCATAGAAATTTATTACTTTTCCTTTATCCATTTAATCAATCACATTACAATAGAATATAAAGAATAATAACTAAATCAAGTGCAACGGAAATATATATACATCATGTCTAAAATATCTCATAACCATCCAAAAGTAAATGGCCTTAACATGCCCAAAACAATATATACATCCTTATCCAAATGAGCATATCCAAAGGACTAAAATGTAATATGTCTCCATCAAAGTAAACTAAAACTGGAATAAAACATCACATTTTTGGGTCTAAAATCACCTCTAACATCTCACTTCGCCATACTCTAAATAGCCTCTACAAATACTTGTCCTCCAAGACTTCATTTGTGGACGGTGTCAATTTTTGATAAACTTGACAGGCTTAGCGAAAGGATATGCAGTTTATACCGCACAAATGTTGTCAAAGATAATTGTAGTAACAAATAGGATGAATCAAGATAAAGTAAGGAATCTAAGTGCATATGTGAGTACAACAAATATACCAATTATGTATCCTTACTAAGATTTGAATATGCATATACGCGCAAGCTAGCCCGGGGATACCCTTCATATCAAAAAAAAAAAAAAAGGTAACCATATGAGTGTCTAAGTGCACCAAACCAAAGCATGCATATATTACATACAATATGCCATGTGATAACCTATAAAGGTCTCCATCATGTACTAAAACCATGTGCAAATGAACCATGTTAGGTTTCTGACAAAACGAGTATAAAAGTAAATGAACCATGTTGGGTTTCTGACAAAATAAGTATAAAAGTAAATGAACCATGAAAGGTATCTAACAAATCCAAACCACGTAACCCATGTAAGGGTCTCCGACAAATCTAAAACATGTAACCCACATAAGGGTCTCCGAAAAATCCAAAACATGTTACCCATGTTAAGGTCTCGGAAAAATTCAAAACATATAACCTATGTAAGGGTCTCCAATAAATCCAAAATATATAACCCATGTAAAGATCTCTGACAAATCCCAAACATATAATCCATGTAAGGGTCTTTGACAAATCATATCATATATCATATATTAGGACACTATGACTGTATTCACCTATTGATATGACCTGATGATTGGGTACATGAAGCCATATAGGCTAACCCACATAAGCTCTTCGGGGAAGACTAATGGGCACGATGACTGGCTTCACCTATTAATGTGACTCAGTGATTAGGTACTTGAAGCCATAAAGGCTAACCCATATAAAGGTCTCCGGACATAACGTGAGGAAACCCACATAACGGTCTTTAGGGCTATATTTAGCCAACCTATATAAGGGTCTCTAGGGTCATAAATACCATATATACATAGTAACTATTCAAGTAACTAGTGTCTCTGCACTTATTGATGTGACTCGACAGCAGGACACCTGAGGGTCACAAGAACCAACCAACTTAAGGGTCTTTGGGCTTAAAAGGGCATATTCTCATATAAGGGTATCATATCAAATCTATGTATTTAAATTTGAATGTCAAATTCATGCTTATGTGAAGTAAAGTAACTACTACATAAGTAAGCCATTTGAAAATATCCATATGTCCTATCTTATAAAGAGTCTAAAACCAACGATATAAATCCTATGTAAAGGGTCAAATACTAATATGCACATGAAGATGCTTATCTCAATTCTAAGGACAAATAAGATGATCATAGAAGTAAAATATTTTCATGCCAAATTCCGTCCATGATAAAAATCAAAGACTTTGAATGTTTCAAAACTCATATGAAAGCCTAAATAAGATGCTCTATGAAAACGTCGAAGTAAACCATGCTATAGTAACATGCTCATGCCACCAAACATTTACAATAGATTTGCACAAATCAATATGGATTAATCATAAAGTAAATGGACTCCATAAAAGAGTAATAGGCTCATGCAAGGTATCTATAGGTATAGAAACCCAAAAGTGTGCACAGATGTTAATATGATATGACACTCGCCACACCTTTGACGGTGAATGAAAATCCATAGTCTCATTCACCTGATATTAGAGGATCTCAAGTATTCACTTTTGCCCCAAAAGTGTGCGCGAATGCACTATTCACATTCACGTACTACGAAAACCAAAAACTAAAATCTGGGTTTATCTCTTCCCGGGGTGGCTATTTTGGATAGCCATGACTCCTATAAGTCCCTTAACTGCCCAAAAGATGGAAGAAGGAGGATTCTCACATAGAAGAACCGCCTAAATCTTTGGGATAAGATTTAAAAAATCCCATTCCAATAGAAACGATATGGAAGAGATAGAGTTCCTCCTAAACAAGGATTCTTCTCTAAATTCATTTTTGATGCTTATAAATACTAGTATGCACTAATAAGATAGATATATAGAGAGATATAGAAGAAAAATAGATAAATAGAGAGAGAGAGAAAGAGAAAGAGTTTAGAAGTTGAAGAAATGTTGAAGATTCATCATAAAGACAAGCTACACCTACCTATTGAAGGTCTGCAAGTTACCTCTCTTCCAAAAGAGGAGAGAACACATCCATTATACCTCTACCATCTCCCTAAGAAGACATCATAGGAAGCTTAAGGATGATCCAATCGTGGATAGGTAAACCTGTTAATGTGAGAGCAAGTGTTATCATATATATAAAAGGATATCGTATTCTCTTCTCCCCTCTTCTTCTCTGTGGTCCTACAACTTTATTTTACAATACAAGCCAGAAACTTAGAGTTAATCAAAGGTTGGTTGTGCTAAACAACTGTAATTAGCAAGTCTCCCAGACTTGGAGTTTTAGTCCCCCACATATAAAATAATAAACTAGCCTCTAAAAATAGCTAGGTAGTTTGTCCAACAAATTTCACCTTATACCAAGGCTCGAAATTTAGTGTTACAAATTCTGGCACGCCCGGTGGGACTAAACTTTCCTCTCATCTCTCTTTAAGTTTCGTTGTATTAATGAGTCTTTCCTATTTTCACAGGTACCTTAATGGAGTTGTAGCTGTGGAACCATAAGCCGGTTCACCACAAGCCCCAAAGAAAACATGGGTTGAGGTTTTGATCTCCCCACCACCATCCTCCCATTTGCTTGAGGTTTCAGTCTCCCAAAACCCAAGTTTGGCTGAGGCTACAGTCTCCCAAAACTTACTTGTAGTAGAGGCTATGGTCTCCCAACGGAAGGTTGAGGCTTCAGTCTCCCTTACTTCATTAGGGGTTGAGGCCTTGGTCTCCCCCTGAGTAGTGACAACACTGCTTGTGTTAGTTAAAGATGGTAATTTTAATGCTAAACCTAGATGCTCCTCGGAGCACTTTTAATAAGTTAAGGAAACAATGGATACCTAAAAATGAACTTAACCTTCATTCCAAGGCCATTAAAGCCTTTGGAAAATGATAGAACAATGTCTTAAGCAAGGGCCTAGAATCCCATTTGTCGTGGATAAAATGCATGAATGAAGATGAATACTCAAATTCACCAGCGTTCGTGTGCGTGAATGACATGAAAAATTATCATTCGCCATTCGCGGGGAAATACTCACCGACACAAAACATTCAGTAAGAAAAAAAAGGAAAGGCTCAAACTTTCAAGTTTGAAATTAACTTCACTCACGAAGAGGAAGTAACAGCCAGTGACTATGCTTACTCGCAAAACCTTTTATACAAGCACCCATGGCGAATGAGAATGAATCTTCACATTCACGCACATATGTGTGCTCCCGAAAGAAAAGACATTCGTGCAATGTCATTGTGGTGAATGAACAAACGGCCTTCTCATTCGTGCACAATCATTATAAAGAAATGTCTCATTTGTGCACACATGTGGGCACAAGAAAAAATTTTCATTTGCCACCAGGGAACTAGGATTTGACCATAGTACATATTACCCTCACAGGAGTTCCCATAATGCTTAAGGACTAGATAGAACAATAGGTTATCAATTAGGTTGGAGTATTTAGGCCACCCAATTATAAAGGAAATTTGCACAATAAGGGAAAGGAATCTAAGACAGGAACCACTAGAAATCACACCTTATGGAGGGACTCACAACAAGGCAATATGGCCATCCAGATCCCACATATGTGGCGCCATCGATGGAATAATGAAGTGAGGGTAGAGTTTAGGAATTCAATGCTATTAACCTGATTCGAACCATTCAAGGAGCTCGAAGAAGGAAAATCACCAAAAAGAAGAAAGGTGTTATCCCCTGAACAAAGAGTAAGATGAACATTACTCAGGGACAAAGGGCTAGAGCACATTAATTCCTCCACGAGCAACCAGAAGTGGGGGGTATGAAAATCAATGCAATGCCACCATGGGCACACCCATAAAGGGGTAACCCCTCCTTGCCTGCCCATGCCAAGGACATACCGGGTTATACACCCTACGTTAGCAAAGGTAAGAGATTTGGGCTTACTCACAACTCCCAGGCAACATTAATGTTTACTAGAGCAAAGAAAAGTGCTCCTGCCAACACCCCTAGTTCTTTGGAGTCACGACCACGAGCCTTTAACTTTGCTGGTATGATGACCAGAAATCAACTGGTAGCAAGCATTAGAACACCTCCCAGAGGACTACCAACTACTGGGAGGGGTCTTGTAGCCTATCCCATTATGTTCTATCATGAGGATAGTCCTTACACCACACACAAGACTACTGTGACACTCAATGTTACCTCTACTTCACAAGGACCTGAGGTGACAATAGTAGGGTCAAGAGGAAGTCAAGATTTTCCTATCGACCCTACACAAATGTGGAAAGTGTAGATGTTAAGGAGCACCATTCTGACTCCGAAGGGGAACACACCACAATTGCAGAATGGCGAGCTTAGGTAGAAAGTCGAGACTGTCGTTTGGTTGTTCAAGACGTTACCATAGCAGAACTGAAGGTCATGATTGATAGCTCACACTTGAAAGACAGGGCATGATCCCACCAAATCATAACCTCACTGTAGCAGAATTAAGGAGGCTGGCTATTCCTAGCCTAACACAAGGGGGGTACACTCATTATACACCAGAGTATGCCTTTGCCACTTTGCTAAGTCCTGCCCCAACTATAAGTGTTGCACCCAATATATGCATCCTGCAAAGATCGTCTACATAGGGGTTCTAGCAAGGCTCACATCCACAAGGCCCTCATCAGGCTCCTTATCATCAACAAGAGCCACCTTTATATGGACCCACACTTCCTTGGACATATGGCTACAATGCATATGCACAGCCTCCTTACATGTAACAGGGACCATACAGGCATCCAACTGCGCTTGTGATGGACCCTAATTATATGTGAGCAATGATGACCGAGATGCTTAATGAGTACAAAGAGTAGGAAACTATAAGTACATATAAAACTAGAAAACCATACCCTCCACATGTGGATGCGACACCCTTTCCGCCAAAATTTGTCCAGTCTCATTTTAACACATTAAATGGATCGACATGTCCTAAACCACATATTGCTCACTTTGATTCTTGGTGTGGCGCCATTGCTCAACAGGGAGATTTGCTATTAAAATTGTTTGTCCAATCTTTAGATGGCGTTGCTTTTACATGGTACTCAAACCTAAAACCCTATTCCATCCCAGACTGGAAGTCAATGAAATGAGCATTTGTATAGCAGTTTTACAACACTTATAGGCCTATGAAATTATACAAATTAACTAATGAAAGACAACGAGATAATGAGTTAGTGGTGGACTTCATTAACAGATAGAAAAACATGTCTTATACTTGTGAGAATGCACCTCCTCTTAAGACACTCCTTGAGATGTGTCTGTGAAACATAGCCTTTAAACTTTCTCTTTATCTTACTACATAGAAGTACTATGGATTCGATGACTTGATATCCAAGGCGTCATCTTTAGAAAGAAGATTGCTAGACCACAAAGGCGAGAGGAAAGGGAAAATGGTGGTTAACAAGATGGAATTCAACATGGTTGGCACCAAAAAGTCATTTACTAAATTAAAGGTCAAACACACCACAAAAACAACTAAGCTGACAAAGCAAGAAGCCCCTAGGAGGCCAAGCATGAAGGAGTGGTAGGAAAAGGCTTAAACATTCCATCTAGACAACTTGGAGAGTCTATTTAGATAAGCAATCGAATCTTAGGACATCATACTTCCCGAATCAAAGAGACCTCTATAGAGGCTGATAAAGTCAATGACCCAAAATATTATAAGTATCATCGTATTTTGGGCCATACATTGCAGAACTATTTTGTGTCCAAAGATAAGCTACAGGAATTAATTGACAAGAACACTACGGAGTTAGACACAAATATGAGGGCTGCAACAACCAATGCTGTCTTTATTGATGAGGACATGGTCAACCTCATGAGTCCTTGAGATAATGAGGATGATGATGATGATGAGGGTAATTGGGTCACATGAAAAAGCAAAATGACATGGAAAAGAAGACTCCATGCTAGCAAACCAAGATCACAACAAACGCATAACCCTCCTAAGCGTGCTCAAAGAAGACTGCTTCACTTGACAGAAGTAACCAAGAAAGAAAAGGCTTCTGAAATTGAGGCCTCTACACTATTGGAAGAATTTATTTCTAAGAATCTCCCCCAGTCTCCTGTTGTCACTTGCAATATGGCTTCGATTGTCTAGGCTGGTAATCCCCACCCGCATAGAGAATCACATCCAACAACAACACCTCGTGGATCAATAATAGTGATTGATTGGTTGCAGAATAGTTTGAGTTACCAAGATCACCACAAAGGAATAACTATTCCAATGACAACATATAGGTATAATGTTGGCAGCATCTTTATTGCATTAGCGGGTTCCATACAAGACCCTTTATTACTGTCTGCTAGAATTACCCGCTTACCATTGACACCCTAGAAGCGTACATATTTTCAGAAAGTGTTAACCAAATTCAGACGATGAGCTTTCCCTTGTCATTGAGCTGTATATTTTGAGGCATTTTTGCTTGGCTTCGAGGTTCCATTGTTCACCACTTTTTCAAGTGAAAGCTATCAATGCCCATGTCGTCATCTATTTAAGTTCATGATATCATGGAGAGAGATAATGCACAATGAAAATTTGTTATTGCAATTGTTCCCACTCTTCCTAGATGGTCCACCATTGGATTGGTACATGGATTTGGTGCCACAAAGTATATCTTTTTAGGGCCATTTGATTGAGATATTCATCCATGAGTTTATGAGGTTAGGCATGGAGCTAGATGCCCTTGAAACACATATCCCTTGAGATAACCCCCTCAACAACAGATATATGAAGAGTTTGAGGGCACCCTTGATCAGATTATTGCATAATTACTTGATTCTTGAGGTTCAACAAAACAAGACAACCTATCAGGCAGGAGGTATACCTAACTCAATTCTTAGAGGACTATCAGCTGCCTCTACTCACACTATACACAGGACATGGGGATCCCCATTTTCACACCAATAATTTCTTACAAGAAACTGGGTTGCCAGTCATTACCCACGATTTATTGGTATGACTCTTTCTTGTTTCTCTAGACTCACATGCTTTTGACTGGTATTTGATTCTACCATCATGTCATGTTTCTTCATGGCTAATGCTCATTGATCATTTTTGTCATCAATAAAGGGCATACAGACATGATCTCTAATATATACAGAGTGTGGTGCATTTCTTGCCTCAAGATCAATAGGATGTCGACATGAATTTTAGTGATTCCTTGACTTCGGCCGATGAAGATGATGATGCCCTAAATCTATAGCAAATCTAATGTCTTGATTTATCCTTCCAAGACGTGCCACCCTTGGTCACTGACTCAAATGGCTCTAGTGACGACGATGATTCTAGCTTTGCCTCTGCATCTCAGAATTTCTTTGAGGATGGGATGTTTTCCCACACTTAAGTAGGGACTTGCAATGTTACCAAACTTAAAGTCACTACCTCGGTAAAGGGATGTTAACCGCACTCCCGGTATGTCAACCAGGTTAAGCTGCGATCTAAAAAATAGATTCTGTAGCGAGGTCCTACAGTTAACTAGCAAGCTAAAACAATAAAAAAGACAGCTATGGAAGCTAAACTCAGCAAGGCTATCAAGAAGATGGAAAACCCTATCCCATATGATGTGATGGCGTACCTCAAAAAGATCCTGTCATTATTAACTGTCTATGACTCTCTTTGCATTTCACCAGAACTCAGGGCTTTTATGGTCTATGCATTAACTCATCCAGACAAGTTTGCAGCAAACAACGAGATCATTTGAGCTTCATGGAAAACAGAGACAAGGGAGGGATTATGTATGCCTACAGTCACTTTTGAAGACACTAATCAGTATTCTAATGACCCTCACTATAATAGACCGTTATTCGTTACCAGTTCTATTGATAATCAACCTGTGTCGAGAGTAATGATCGATGGTGGTTCAGCAGTCAAAATACTTCTGGCTAAGACCCTAGACTATTTGGGAGTAGATCAGTCTTAACTCAGGTCAAGTACACTTATCATCCAAGGTTTTAATCAAAACGAACAACGTCCTTTTGGGTCTATTAGGCTGAGGACAAAGTTTGGCCATATAGAACACTTGACCACCTTTTACATAATCAATGTAGATACTGCTTACAACGCCCTCATAGGTCGGGCCATGGATGCACAAGTTCCAGGTGGTAACCTCAATGTATCACCAGTGCATCAAGTACCCCTATCAAGATACCTAGGGCACCATAATAGTTGATAAGAATCTCTTCTAAATGGTGGATGCTTACTTCGCCGATGCCACATATTATCAAAAGACTGATCCCCAAGAAATCTCAATGAGGAACAATGAAAGTAGATCAAAACCTCAGAAGCTTAAAGTACAGCATGACATCAAAATTGTTAAGGGAAAACCTACGTTGTTACCAGATTTAGTAGCATGAGATTTTGTCCTCCCACTAGCACATTTGTGAGGAACACAGGTCGATCCTTATCGGACACCTTCCATTTTCCTATCTGAAGGCCCTATCCAATTCACCGACCATTTAGATCCTACATCAGAGAGAGAGAGAGCTTAAAGACCCAGACTATATGTTTCCACATATGAGATTGGCTCCTTAGCTACTCTAGAACTCCAGTTTCGACCACCATGGGAAGTGGAAGAATGCCTACAAAGGCAAGGAAGTTCTAACGTAACCGTTTGAGTAGTTAGTCCTTTATTTAAAAAATAAAGATGACACAAAAGGGCTAAGTAGAAAACCCATAAAGTTGAAAGTTTCTTCACATGCAATAATGACACATGAGATTGACTTGTTAGAAGATTCTCCCTTCTATTGCTTGTTTGCAAAAACACAGCCATTGCCCTCTGAAGATTTTATCATGGGATCAGTAATGACTGCTCCCCCAGAACTTGAAGATGGAGGTCAAACAACAGTAGACGACCTGATCGAGGTAAACCTGGGAACGAAGGAAGACTCCCACCCCACTTTCATTAGTGCATGCCTTTCCTCAGAAGAATAGGTGCAATATATAAAATTCTTATGATACAATCGAGATGTGTTCACCTAGAAATATTCAGAAATGCTGGGATTGGATCCCAATATAACTGTTTATCACCTCGCCATTGACCCATCTCAAAGGCCTATTAAACAACATCCCCGTAGAGCCAGGCATAATACTGCCGACAAGATAGAGGGTGGAGTGGAAAAGCTGCTTAAAGCCAGGTTCATTCGTGTAGTCCGATACCTAAAGTGGCTCACTAATATTGTATCCGTATAAAAGAAGGATGGTCAGATCAGGGTATGCATCAATTATAGGGATCTCAATAGTGCATACCCAAAAGACAATTTCCCTCTACCACTCATTGAGTTGCTGGAAGATGCCACCATGGGATATAAAGCTCTTTCTTTCATGGATGATTATTTGGGATATAATCAAATCCAAATGGCTCCAGAGGACGAAGAGGCTACTGCATTTCATACGCCGATTTGGATATTTTGTTACAGGGTCATGCCCTTTGGCCTAAAGAATGTCGGTGCCACCTATCAGAGAGAAATGACCTACATATTTGAGGACTTGTTGCATGATGCAGTCGATTGTTACATCGATGATTTGGTCATAAAAACAAGACTCAAGTAGCATCACATTGATGATCTAGACTAGGTCTTTCAAAGGCTTCGTCACTATAATTTAAAAATGAACCCTCTCAAATGTGCTTTTGGTGTATGATTAGGGCAATTTCTCGGATTTATCGTTTAACATAGGGGAATCGAGATAGATCCTAAGAAAGTCATAGCCATAATAAAAATGACAACACCAAAGAATATCTATGAACTTAAGAGATTGTAGGGAAGACTTGCATATATTTGTTGATTTATTTTAAATCTTTCAGGACATGGCCAACCCTTTTCACGCTTAATGAAGCAAGGAGTTCCTTTTTTTGGGACTAAGGCTATTAAAACACTTTTGATAGTATTAAACAATATTTGTTGAATCCACCAGTACTCATGAGCCCAACTCTGGGTAAGCCATTTATCTTATATGTGGTAGCCATGAAATCATCCCTTGGGGCATTGTTGGCCCAACACAATAAGGAAGACAAGGAGCATGCCTTATATTACCTCAGCAGGACAATAGCCAGAGCCGAGCTAAACTATTCTCCCATCGAAAAGATCTGTTTTGCTCTAGTTTTTGCATTACAAAAGTTGGGACACTATCTTCTTACCACGACAGTACACCTTATATCAAGGGCCGACCCATTAAAGTATATTTTGAGTCGCCCCTTAGTATAAGGGCATATCGCCAAGTGGACTATTCTCCTCTCAGAATTCAATATCCATTAAATTCCTCAATGTGTAATTAAAGGGCAAGCACTAGTAGATTTCCTAGCCATGCAGCCAGTACTTGACGATTTTTCCCTTCAAATGGAGTTACTTGATGAGAACGTCATGCAAGTCCAAATAAAGAAAGACTAGAAAATGTTCTTTGACGAAGCATCCTGGGGTCCTTCTGCTGCCTCAGGAGACAATACAGATAAGTCTTAAAGGATTGGCATTGTTTTTGTCACCCCAGACAATGGCATCATCATGCACTCCCTTACACTGACAGAGGGGCATTCAAACAATGAAACCAAGTATGAAGCATTGATCGCAGGCCTTGAATTTGCCTTGGAAATCCCTACAGAGGACCATATAGTTTGTGGGGATTCAGATCTTGTCATCCGTCAGATGAATGGTCTCTATCATATCAAAAAGCCGAGCCTCACGCCTAATTTTCAAATGGCTAAAGACTTAGCAAAATTGTATAGAAGGGACCATAACGGGCAAGCTGATGCACTTTCCAGCTTAACAACATCCCTCACACATCCAAGGGATGATTATCTCAACATTCACATTGGAGAAAGAAGAGTCATGCCCTCGTTGGCCTCAACCATAGAAGATGCCCTCCTTATCTGCAACACTAAATTGCACGAGTGTGATGCACAAAGTATGAATGGTAAACCAACCCCGGAAGAAGAAGACTAGAGCGAGCCCTTAATTCAACACCTCATGGATAGAAGGGAACCATCTGACCCAGTCAAGCGGGCTGAAATAAGATGATGCGCCACTTAATTTACTTTACAAGGTAATCAACTATATAGGAGGTTACTCGATGGCATATTATTGCACTGTCTGTCAGCTGATGAGGCTAGCATTATGATCAATGAAGTGCATGCCGGTGGACATCAAAGCAGCCCTAAGCTCCAATACCAACTACAAAGACTAGGCCACTGTCAGCACCCAAATTTTGACTCAGGTCATGTGATGGCATAAGGACAGCGTAACAATTTTTAGACATCCAGACTCTAAGCACCATTGGCTTAGGAAGAGCAAACCTAGACTCTAGGAGGTTAGGTATTACTGAAGAAGTCTTTCCAGATGTTCCAATCGTAAATGAATCAGTCAAAGTACCTTATTACAACCCAAAAAAATACCATTTCAAGACAAACCCTAATCTCTCTTAAAAGCATCAACAAGACTTTGAGGGTCCACATTTTAGAACTCAATTCATGTCATCAGTAAGTTTTCCACCTCCTATAAGCCTTTCTTCATTAAAGCCTCATAGGTGGAAAAAATTACTATTTTTCCCTTCTACCTTCCAAGGCTCAATATTCACCATCTGTCATCCAGATCACTAAATCTCTTGGCCTATATAAGCCTTCTTGTCATGAAGCATCATAGGTAAAGAATTCATATTTTTACCTTTTTCAACCAATAGGCAAAAAATTACCATTTTGCCCATTTTACTTTGAGAATGACCCCTAGACCCTCAAAAGACCCCTGAAGCCTCTCTTGTGGTCCAAATGATATAATTTCAGATCCTATGTACCCCTGAGTCTCTCTTCTCTAAAGGATTCATCATAAGTCAGACACTGCTCGAGAACGACAACAACCAATTTCTCAATCTATGATAACCCTAACCAAGAAATGACCCTTGTTAGAGCTCTCAGAAACTCATCTGATCTCTGAATCCAGAAAGGTCAGTCGCCATATCTCAACCTTGGCCTTAGCTTCAAATCTCCAAGTTTGAGAAAATAGTTTCAAGGTCTTAAACCTCTAGGAAATATTAAATCTTCCTTAGAAGGTCAAAAGTTTATTTTTCCACTTTTCACTCTTATGAAGCCAGAATATTCTCTAGATCTCCAAATCAAGAATAGTCAGTGCCTATTTCTTTAGAATCGCGAGGCCCTAAAAAAATAGTGTAATGAGCCAGGGCTTTCATGAAATCTATCTGCCAAGATTCCCTCAAAAACTCCAAAAAGCATGAAAAATCAGGTCTAAAGATTAGGTGCTCGAATGACTCCTGGGAGCACACTTGAAATCAAAAATTCAGATGGTCAGTGGCCACAATAGTGTAAATTCAGAGCTTCAAAACTATCAGAACTACACTACTTATAGAAAATCTAGGGTCCAAATAGTCATTTTTGCCCAAACCCAAAAAAAACACATTTTGTCTGTATTTGGCACGGGAAATGCCCTTAAAAGTTCCTTGAGACTCAGAATAAGGTAAAATCAGAGCCATTTTCTCAATTTTATCCGTGTCCTCGATAAAGCATTTCACAAACCCTTGGTTTAGGGAATGTTTAGACATTCATTTTCACTTAGCTTCAGGTAGCTACAGAAGCCTAATTCAATTAAGTGACCCTGCTTTGAAAAACCCTCGACGACTGCCTGGGAATCCAACAGCCAATCTGTTAGCTTCCATGGCTTCAAGACTCCTAAAAATTCAAATTCGCCAAACATGGCCCGATGTAGCATTTTACAGAAGAACCAGCAACATCCCCTATACAATTTTGTCAAACTGTTCAAAAAATGGTTTTTGACCTAATTTCCTGTTCGGGTATCACAATCCTACACAGTCAAAGGCTGTGGATCACCTAGACCTGGGAGCATTTATCCTTGGGCCACCATCTAATCAATTTGACCATCTTACCCTTCCAGTTTACATCTGAGAGCTTTTTTATCCAAAAAACACTAATTTTACCCCCTTGCCCTTTTTGTAATTTGGTTCTGACTAGACCAGGACGACCGGAGCATCTGTGACTTTTAAAATTGACACTGACTGGGCCAACTTCAGAGCATAGGAGCCCACATGGAGTGACCGCAACAATAGGGTTTGAAAAGTAAAAAATCTAGATATTATTCAAGATTAGCTAAAGTGAGATATTTTGCATTTAATGCATTCTCATCTTTAGCTAATCAT
>JAOXJP010107466.1:0-14208 GCA_025762735.1 Platanus orientalis | reverse complement strand
AGGGAGAGGCTAGGATTAGTTTAGAGATCTGAGGTGGAGGGTGAGGATGAGGGTGTGCTTGTTCACTTGGATTGGTGACATGGACCAATGGGAGAGATTTATGATGTAATAATTTTAGAAAAGGTTTGAATTGATGATGTAATAATTTGGGATTTGGATTAATGATGCAATAAAGAACAATTCCAAAAAAAAGGTCCACATCCATTTTTATTTTTTTTACTTGGTCCTTGTAGATACACTGGTTAATCGGATTTACAATCCGACATCTGTAAACCATTGAAAGTCCAATTTTTGGTAAATTTGAAAAAAAAGCTTCATTGAACTATAAAAAAGGTAAGTTAGTAAAATTATTTACCAAAATCTTCAAGAAATATGTGCGGGTTGGATCACTAGAGGTGCTACCGAAAACAATGAGTTAATCAGATATGTATGAGAGGAGAAACATGAAAAACTGTCTCTTCGAGGAAAATTAGACATGCGCAGATACTAGTGGTTTTGCCTGAGTTTGCTTTTTGACCTTCCGAACTCTATTGGTTGCAAATAAATAGTGGTTTTTAGGTTTCCCGGACATTTCGGTCGCACTGGAATGGTCAGAATTAGGTTTCAGAATGAATTTGACTAAAGACTTATGATGCAATAAACCTGAGAAATTATGTATTTTTGATGTAATAAGGTTTGTGAATGGGTGGAGCCCATTGTAGAAAGCCGGTGAGCCATAAAGTATTGGAGTCTTGAGAGTCTTGGAACCACATAAATTGACATGACATCATTCAAGTAAAGGGAGAAGCTTCAGGGACCCTTTAAGGGTCCAGGGGTAAATTCTCATAAGGTGAAAAGGGTAAAATGGTAATTTTTTGTCTCCGGGTAAAAAAATGTGAAAATGAGGAATCTTTTCCAATGATGCTTTTAAAACAAGAAGACTTATATATGCGAGAGAAAATTCAATGATCTGAGTAGTAGATAGTGAGTTACAGGTTTTTGAAGGTAAAATGGTAATTTTTTCACCTGTGGTGCTTTGCTAAGGGAAGACTTGCAGAGGTAGGAAAAGATACAGATAACATGGATGAAACTCTTAAATGCGGACCTTCAAACTGATGCTTTTGTGGAAGATTAGGGTTTGACCTGAAATGGTGTATTTGGGTTGTAATAAGGTGCTTTGACAAATTCATTTAAGACTGAAATATTCAGAGTGACTTCTTAGGGAATGCCTAACCTCCTAGAGTCCATGTTTGTTCTTCCTAAACCAATGGTGCTTAGAGTCTTGATGTCTAAATGTTATTATATTGTCTTTATTCTATCAAATGATCCAAGTCAAAATTTGGGTGTTGACAGAGGCCTTAGGCTAAAGCATCAATTAAGAAAAATCTAAAGTTATCTTCAATCAAAATACCCTTAGACAGTTTAGAAGAGTTATTCTTGGTAATCTGGGAATAAAGCAAGCTCAAAACCTTGGACCTCATCTTGGTCTTGCATCCTCAATTGGTAAAGATAAAATTTCTATGTTTTCCTATATAGAAGATAGGACACGACTTAAAGTCTAGAGTTGAAAAGATAATTGCTATCCCATACATGAAAAGAAGTTCTTCTTAAATTTGTGGTGGTTGTCATTCCTTCAAATGCTATGTCATGTTTCCTTCTCCTTAAATATATATACAACTCTATAAACTTTATCCGATGTAAATTATGGTGGGGTAGTGATGACAATGATAAAAAGATTATTTGGATTAGGTGGGACAAGCTTCAGAAAAACAAAAGAGATGGAGGTCTGGGATTCTAGGATCTCCATAATTTTAATCTTGCTCTACTAGCTAAGTAAGTTTGGAGAATTATCCAAAATCCTACTGATCTCTAGGCTAAACTCCTTAAATCCTTGTTTTTCCCCAAAGGATCTTTCCTATAAACCAAATGCATAAATAATTGTTTTTGAGCCTGGAAGAGCACGGTAAGGGGTAGAGATCTCTTATTGAAGGGCCTAATGTGGAGAGTAAGCAATGGAAAGGACATTGATATTTGAAACAATCCTTGGTTCCCTAATGCTAAGAATTTCAAACTCTTTCATGCCTCCCAAAACCCCCCAGGTTCATTAGGTTCACCAACTTATTGATCCAATTTTTAAGGCTTGCCACATTTTTGCTATTAGAAGTTAGGTCTATCCGGTGGAGGAGGACCTCATCCGTAGGATCCCGTTATTCCAAGCAAGCATAAGTGATAGGTTAAACACTTCATTTAACATGCATATAAAGAGGCCTTACCTATTAAAAAAAATTAATCAAAAGGAATATCTCTATCATTGATTTTTTCCCTTTATGTAAAGAGGCCAAAGAATCTACCATGCATTGTATAGTCGAGTGTAAAATTGTGGCTCCAATCTGGTTTGCGTTCCCTTTAAGTCTTAGAATATCTTCTAAAAATTTGCTCTCTTTCTTAGATTAGATAAACATGTGGTGTGATATGAATCATTTATCCAAGCATGAACGAAGTGACATATTGAATATTATTGCTATCTTTGGTTGGAATATCTAGAAAGCTTAAAATATGTTTGTCTTTGAAAAGATCCCTTTCAATATGTTTAATGTTTCTTTTGCTACTTTCAGGTTGCTAAATGAATTTCAAGATGGTAGCCACTCCTTTTTGGTCTTGAATGCTCGAAATGATTTTCTTAGGTGGAAGCCTTCGGAGGTGGAGTTTGTTAAAATCAACTTTGATTGAGCTTTTTGTGCTTCCTCTCATGTATATGGAGTTGGAGTCATTGTTTGTGATTTGAATGGGTCTTTTGTGCATGCTAAGATGGAGGGGGTCTTGTTGATTCTGCCATTGTAGCGGAATGCCTTGCTGCCTGCTTGGCTATTACTATAACCCACGAGTTGGGGCCTAGTTGTTTGATCTTGAAGGGATACTCTCTTGATGTTGTTTCACTTCTTACAAATCCAAATGGGATGATTCCCTAGACTATTTGTGGTCCTATCTATGATTGTCTTGCTTTAATTTAGATATTTGCTTTGTTTGTAACCATATTAAGCATTATGCTAATTAGGTGTGTCATGACCCAAATCCGCGAACCATGAAGTGGGTCAGGTTTAGATCCCTGACATGGGAATAGCCCGCCCCGAACCCATTTCTCACATGAGGAGACCAACATGCTTGGAGTGAGTCATTAACCCTCTCACCTAATCACATAATATTTTCATATACATGCATTTACTTATCCTTTCATTTAATTTTAGACACATCCATTTAAGTATATTTCCAACATAACACATCGCAGCGGAATGAGAATAATGATGACATAATCCAAGTAAGTGCAGCGGAGATAAGTATTAATCAATCTGAAAACATCTCATAGTCATCCAATGTAGAAAGGGCTAAACATGCCTATAAAAGTGCATACATCCCATAGCCCCACGAACATGACAAGTAACAAAATTACATCTCTCATCAGATAAATTATAAACTGAAACTAAACTAAAGTGAAGTAACTAAGTCATCCGTCCAACCACAGACCATCTCTCTTTCGGCCTAAGGTGTAATTCAACGGCCTATACACCTACATACCTACGGGTGGTGCCAATTAGGGTAAGCTTGATGGGTTTAGTGGGAGGGTATGCAGTTTATACAACACTAAGGAAGAGAAGATAAGCACAGTAACAAATATGAATAATCAAGGTAACTAAAAAATCAAAGCAAGAATAAAAGTATATCAAGTCTACAATATATGTATCCTTACTACGATCCGAGTATACACAGGTCATAAGATAATTACAGAAATATCTAAAATAGATCAGACAGAGTCATGCATATGCTAAGTGCTATATGTCATATACTAAGTACTATGTGCACATATGCAATAGTGTATGTGTCACATGAAAATCACAATGGTGTTCCATCACATATCACATTTAAGTGTAAATGAACTATGAAAGGTCTCCGATAAAACATATCATCAGTAAACTATAAAGGGTTTTCGATGGGAAAAAATCAATGAACCACATAAGGGTCTCCGACATAATATATCATATAGTCGTATAAGGTCTCTGACACATTACATCACATTATCCATATAAGGGTCTCTATTATAGCATATCATATCACATATGTTAGGTCACTAGGATTGTCTTCACCTATTAATGTGACCCAGTGATTGGGTACCTGAAGCCATGAAGGCTAACCTACAAGGGGTCTACGGGCCCACAAAGGGTAACCCACATAGAGTTCTCCGGGCTCACAATGAGCAACCTACATAAGGGTCTACGTGGCTATGTCTAGCCAACTCATATAAGAGTCTTTGGGGTCATAAAGACCATACACATATATAAAGGTCACAATGGCCAACCCACTTAAGGGTTTCTTGATCCAATAGGGCATATTCCCACAAAGGGGTATCATATCAAATCTTCATATCCAAAGCCTCGTTTCAAAACCATGTTTTGGTAAAATAAGGTAAATACTACATAATTATACCATTTGAAATATTTATGTGTTCTATCTCATGAAGAGTCGAAGGAAGTAGTAGAAAATCACATGAAAATGATCAAATGCAAATATGCAAGTGAAGGTGCTTGACCCATAACTAAAGGCATAAGGGATACTCATGAATATTAAATCATTTTATGACAGTTTATGTAGGTAGAAAACCAAGTATCTCAAATCCTTTTTAAAAACTCATGTAAAAATCCCATGTAAAGAATCACAAAAAAAAAAAAAAAACATGTGAGTAAACCACGCCAATGATAACATGCACATGCCACTAAGAAATATCACATGGTGTAAATAGTAACATGGTCACATGAGAATTAATCAATAAAATTAACACATTTTATCATGGTATAACATGAATTGGATGAAACACACCAAAGAGAGTAATAGACTAACATAAATAGTCAATGAAGCATCACCAATTTCTATAAACCAACATATATTTGAGAGAATCTAACATATGAAACATTAGGCTCATGCAAAGAATTAAAAATACATCCAAGAAACACATGAATGGTATGGAAAGTCTATGAGAATCATTTCATCAAACATATAAAGTGTAAGAATTAAGGAACTCAAAGAAATCAAAAGGGTAATACCCATCATTCACTATGAGAAACCCTTCAATTCCCTACAAACCATGTAAATCAAACACCTAAACACTTCTACATATATTATAGATCATCCTAACCATTCCACAAAACTTAAATAGAGATGAATTTATCAAAACATACCCCAAAACAACAAATCTAAGATTTTAAGAAAGGAAAATGTGCATAAACAACATATCCAAATTATATAATCCATGAAATCAAGGTTCTACATAAGGAAATGATCAAACTCTTAAGAAATAGATGTAAAACCACCAAAACTAAGATTATTTTGTATAAATCTAAGATACTAGGAGAAGAAAGTGAACATAAAATGCATATCCACACGCAATCTTGGTTTTCGCTCATTGCTTAAGCTTCAAAGTCCTCTAAAACCTCATTTTCCTTCATTCTATCTTTTGTAAAAATGAAGTAGAACTAGTATGATTAGATAGAACATGAAGAACTAGGAAGAAAATAAGTTATTTCAGCAGATTTTCAGAGTTGAGAATGATACTTATCCAATTGGGGAAGAACTCCCACACTAAGCCCAAGAACTTTTCCTAATCTCCCTAACTATTTCCCTCTTTGTTCTAATGAGGAAAAATGACTTAATTGAGGTGTTAATAGGGTTACGAATTGCTAATGACGAGATCCCATATGTTTAGGGGACCATTGAGCAAGTGCCACATCAAAAATCATATTTTTAGGCAATTTTCAATCAATTTTTTTTTATTTTCTGGTTTTCGGGACCCCAAGTCCTCGTCTCGATAGGCGAGCCCTCAGGACCTCCCTTGGGGAGCGCTCGCCTCATCTCAACAAGCAAGCCCTCAGCATGAGAAACCTGAACTTCCTTAGTTTTTTTTTGTGACAAAAACCAATGTGGGGAAAATGATCATAATTTTCTTTAGAAAACTCAGAATTGGGCACCGTTTGTCACGTTGAAAAGAAGACTCGATGAACTTTTCAACAATGTATGTTTCATACTCTAGTTCACTCGGGATTGGTGTCAGTGGACCCGAAAATTTATCCCAATTACGTAGTTAGGAAAATTCTAAATTTGAATAATTTTAGGTCAAACTTGGGTTATATAATTCTAAATTGATCCAATAGGTTCTTAAACCACTTTAAGGTCTGTATAAATATGTAAAAAGATAATTTTATCCTTATAAATGTGAAATTATGATTTTACCCCTTAAGTACAACACAGGATGTTACAAGGTGACAGACCAATTAGTTCAACATGGTTTGACTTATAACTCATGTTCAAAATGGCCTTCGGCTCTTCTCTCATGGTTGGAACATGATCTTGCTCTTGAGCAGCTTTCTCCTACTTAATATATATGTTTTGTGTTTGTTATAAATAAAAGAAAAGAAGAAAAAAAAGTGAAAGTGAAAGTGCAATTCAAGGCAAAGCCATCACCTCTAATCTCTATCTTTCATCTTTCTTTATTTTGTGAATCTTTCAGTTTCTAATTTTTTTTCCTCTCCTTTCAATTCCACTTAAATGTAGCCTAGCTTATACCTGTCGCGAACCCAAATGCAGCCCCATCTAGGCCCAATATTAAAAAAGTGGGCCTTGGGCCGTGTTCAGATTAACTTAAATTTGACATTTCTTAGCTTAGATGAATTTGAGATGATTGTGTACGAGTTTGAGCAGACTTACAACTAAGTTTGGGACGAGTTTTAACTGATATTAGTATGAATCTTTTACTATAATTCGTGCTGGGCTGAGACCTGTGCAAACTTGGCCTGTGTATTACTTCGGTCTAAGTTCTGGATTCAAAATGAAATCAACAAAGCAAAACTACTCAAAATTTCGCTGAACCCGTTGTCCAATTTTCAGCCTTACTGGCTACACTGCTAAAAAGATACTTTGATATTCCCCCCAAATGTTCCCTGACGAAAAAGTCTATGTAGTGTTTATGGTGAATCATATGCCGAAACATGTTCCGTTGGGGGTTAAAAACGTCCAAAAAATTACTTGGTTGAAAAAGTAGGTGTTCAAAAAGAGATATCTAATTCAAAAAACACGGCATGTGTCAATCAATGACACGCCCACAGAGGTCTGTGTCATCACAGACAATCATTAAAAAGACCCTTCCATTGCCCATGTGTATTTACCAAGACACCCTTTGCTAAGGCATTGTGCTGTGCACTAGGTAAGTATTGGCGTGATAACTCTCCATTTAGACTGGAGAGGGTGGAAGAAGACTTCTATGAGAATGTAATGGTCAATTACTTTAACTTAAATAAACCTCACCATTTGTTATTATTATCATGCCCTCAAAACCCAATTAACATCCTCGACCCCTCTTCGTTTCCCAATCCTCTAAAAATCACTTTTTGGTTTTTCCATTTTTCTTCCCTGGTCTTCTTTGTCTCTCCTCATTTTATTTCTCTTCTCGATTTCCAGACAAAAAGTAGGAGCAGACGATCCAGACCCCCATCTGGGTATGGAATTCCACGCCCCTCCTGGAATTCCAGAATCCCCTTTAACTTGTAATGGAGACCCAGATAGATTTATGGATGGATGGTTCGATGGATAGATAGAGAGAGAGAGAGAGAAAGAGGGATATACGGTAAGAAAGAGAAGAAACAAACAAACCTTTTTCTTCTTTCTACTTTTTGATTTTCAGAAAAATTGATTTTTGTTTCGGTATGCACAGATCCGGAGCTACAATGGCTTGGAATGTTTTCAAGTTTTGTACGGCCCTGCGTGGGCTTGGTTCCATAATGATTCTATTGGTTCTCGGCGTCGTCGGTGTCACTTATTATGCTGTTGTCGTTACTAATTACGGCCCGGCTTTGTATGCTGGAGGTCTTGAATCCATTACTGCTCTTGCTGTCTTGATTTTATTTCATGGGTTGGTAAGCTATTTTAACTTTTCTTTTAATTTTTTTTCTATAAATATTATTGGATGATAAATAGGAAAGAATGATTTTATGCCTTTTGGTTGAAAAATCTAATTTTTTTTTGGGGATGTGGTGTTGGGTAGGTTAGTAATGCAAGTGGGTTTTTAATGAATTGTGCTTGTTTTGAATCAGTTGGGTTCTTTTATTTATTTAATTTTTTTAAAGAAAAAAAAGAGAAAAAATTGTGAGGTAGCTCGGAGCAGAGAAAAAGTGACTGATGATTAACAAAAAAAAGGGGGGGGGGGGATGAAGTTATCTTTGAATTTTGTTTTTTGTTTGTTTGAATGCAAATTGATCCATTTGAGGGTATTAAGAAGTTGTTTTGGTTCTGTAGTTGGTGATGCTATTATGGAGCTACTTTTCTGTTGTTTTTACGGATCCGGGTGGTGTTCCACCAAATTGGAGGCCAGTTATCGACGAGGAGAGAGGTGAGAGCGATCCATTGACGGGTTCCGAGTTTGGTGGCACAGGTTTAGGTGTACAGCAGTCAGCAGTTCTGGCTGACCCACCAAATTCAAGAGTACGGTACTGCCGGAAATGCAACCAGCCGAAACCGCCTCGTTGTCATCACTGTTCTGTTTGTGAGCTCTTACATACATACATTTATGGATACAATTTCTTTTCCAAGGCTTTATTGCTTTAATTTTCATAGACATAATTACCTTTTCTCTGAATCTCATTCTCGGTTTTAGGTGGGAGGTGTGTCTTGAAAATGGACCATCATTGTGTTTGGGTTGTCAATTGCGTTGGTGCTTTGAACTATAAGTATTTCCTACTATTCTTGGTATGTTATCTTCACTATACTATTTTGAAGTCTTTTAATCAGCATACTTGATCCCTTCAATGCTTGAACTGCATTTCTATGTTGGATTGAACTTGAGCTTCCTTTTATTTTTTTTGATTGAAAATCTGAATGGGCAATGTAACTTCTTTCATGTTTGATACCTTTTGCTTTCTGAAGTCACTACTTTTATTTCTTGGAATGTATAATTTATGGTCATGTTTTAAGCTATGTTTTAATGGAGTGTGTTCTCTCCTTATGTGGAAAGATTTAATGGAGTGTGTTCATTATTGCATATATAAATGCCAGACAGAAAATATTCATGTTCATACAATTATCATGTGTTAACTATATAGTAAAGTCTGTGGTTGTTCGTTCCATAGACCTAGTTTTTTTTGGTTGTTATTGTTGATTTAATCCCCAACCCAAAGAACCATTGTTCTAGGGAGGCTCGTTTGGGAAGTTAATTCCATTATGCTTCCCCAAGTAGTGGGAAGCACGGTGAGGTAAGTGAAAGCCTCAGGAGTAGCAAGTAGAAACATTTGGAGAATCCACTAAGAAGCGATCCAAGAAACAATATTGTATTTTATTTAATATAAATCCTATGCTATTAGCATTTAATAAAATATTGCCTATGAGATTTGATAATGATTTTGTAGGAAAATGAAGATTTAGTATTGGTTTTATGGTTTATATTATTTTATTCCAATTCAATACAAAAGATTCAAATCCAATGGTTTTATCCAAGGTCTTCTATAGTTTGACTCTAAGATGTAAGTTATCTACAAAAAATCTTATATGGTAAAATCTAAGGTATGGCTGGCCAAACTAATAACAAGTGGTTTGCATATTTATTTATACGTCATGATCCTTTGTTACTTACATAGTATAGCTTTTAGGGTTTTTAGTACTTTCTTTAAGTTTATTTATTTTATTGTATTATAGTTGAAATTATTGATTGTAAGTTATAGTTATTTACTTTATTATCGTTTGTTGTTTCTCACTTACCAAGGATTTATTGAGCCTCGCTTCCTGATTCTTGCTTTTGCATTGCTTCCTGCTTTTGCTTCTTGTTCTAGTAACTATGCAAAGAACAAAGAGCTATAAATTATATAGAATTCTGAGCAAGGATCCCTTTACAAACCTCAATACATACAAAACAAAACCCAACACCTTTACATAGTAGCTGAGTTTTGAATCAACATCTCCCAATCCTTTTCACATATCCCAATCCTTTTCACATCTCCCATTCTCATGTTTAGAAATTCTTTACATTTTAGAACCCAAAACAGCATCTTCCCTTAACTTTTCTGGATACTATATGCAGTGTTGAAGATTCTATTGTTTTTCACTCTATCCATATCAACCATAATCCTGCCGCTACAGCAGTCCTCCACAAAATTATCTCTTTTGGAAAAATCTTGGGGCCTCCACCCTTCAAGCATTGTTCTAACATCTCTTGGTATACACCATACCATCCTGAAGGCTGAAAGGGCATTAGACCAAATTTCAGAAGCAAAGCTACAATGAATAAAAAGATGACTGCTGATACTTCATCCTTCATAGTAAACAAACATTTGGCAAGATATACTTTCTCTTGATCAGATTGTCAATGGTCAATATACTTGATATCGCCACGGTCCAGAGAAAAAAATGGTTTTTTGAGGGCACATGAGATTTCCAAATCTACTGCCAAGGAAAGTCAACTCTTGATTGCCACTGTGATGAAGAAAGTAAGACTTAACTGTGTAGGATCCAAAGTTATGACGGATCCACTTTCTTTTTATCTTCTCTCTCTGTCCTGGGGGTTGACGATTCCAAGGACCTAAGGAGATCACCAGCGGACCTATTTCCCAATCATTGAGTCTCTTCTTAGCAGGGGGGAAGCTGATCCTTCTATTGTCATTGCTCATATATACAGCCATCAATGCTTTCTTGTTGCTGGTCAATCTGAAGATCCGAGGATATAACTCCTTAAGGGCGCTTCTGAAATCTGTTGATCCTTCCAAAAGTAAGTATAGGCACCATTTTCAGCTTCTATGTGAATGCCTTTTTTTGAAATCAATCATCAAGTTCATAATGCTTTTCCAACAACTAGTCCTACGAGGATAAGAGATCCTCTTAGATTCCCATTTAGTAGCCATCCCATATTATGCTTCAATAACCTTCCTCCACAAGCTTTCTTCTTCATTCCCAACTCTCTATTACCAATTTGCTAAGAGATCTTTGTTGATCATTCGGATACTTCTAATGCCTACAACCCCTTCTTTGGTTTACATACACTTTTCCAATCACCGAGTGATGACCCTATTCCTTTTTCCATCCCTTCCAAAGAAAGTCCCTCTTTATCTTTTTTATTTCTTCAGCCATCAAAGTAGGGATAAGGAACATCGTAAGGAAATGGGTAGGAAGGCTCACAAGCATGGCTTTGATAAGAGTAAGTTTTCCACCTTTTGAAAGATATAAACCTTTCTCCACTTTTGGATTCTCTTTAGCACTAGATTCCAAGCTTCCTTCCTTCTAAATGTGTCTCCTAGTGGCATTCCTAAGTATGATGCCAGAAGTTCACCAAGTTTACATCCTAACTTAGTTGCCAACTTCTGAATATTTAGGACATTGCTTATGCCATATATGGTAGACTTCCTGAAATTACCTTTAAGGCTAGAAATAGCTTCAAAGCATCTTAAGACACATTTTAGATACCTAATTTGTCTTTGAGAATCATCATAGAAAATAAGAGTTCTGTCCGCAAATTTGAGATGAGAGATGGCTGGACCAGACTGTGAAACCTTAATTCCCTCCACTAGATTACCCTGCTCAGCCTTAGGAAGGAGAGTCCCCAATGCTTCGGCTATTATCCCTTATCGAAGTCCTCTAGAGCTCTTGAAGTAATCCTCCAAAGAGCTGTTGATAAGAATAGAGAAAGACGTTCCATAGCATTGTTGCATCTATCTCTTCCACTTCACCCGAAACCCTATACAGTGAAGCTTTTAATCTGGGAAAGCATAATTGACTCGATCTTAACCTTTTTTTTTTTATGAATAACAAAATTTATTAAAAGAGAAAGGACTGATACAAAGCAGAACAAACGAAGAAAACAAAAACGAATACCAGAACTAGAATACAGAGTCAATGCACACATTGGCCACAAGAATCCCATCAAGAATTTGTCACTCAAGAAAGCACCCTGGTTTGGGGAAATCACTAGATGAAGGACTTCTTTCAACCTACTCACAAGGATCTTCGAAATGATTTTATAAACACTTCCCACCGGACTAATAGGTCTGAAATTTGAGATGCATTCAGCCCCATCAACCTTTGGGATTATGGTACCAAAAGTTGCATTATACCCATAATTCAAGTAACTCACCTGATAGAAATCCCTTATTATAGCCATAAGATCACCTTTAATAATATTCCAGCAGGCCTTATAGAACGCCATTGTGAAGCCATCCGAACCTGGAGCTTTATCATTTACGCATCCCAAATCACAATTTTTCCTTCCTCTTCCAAAATTTGGTCTCCAACCAGTCTCTAAAGCATTCATCAACACCTAAAGGATAAGCCATTCAACCTAGTTCTGGCCACACCCAGATGTAAATAAAGATCTATAAAGAAATTCACCATGTGAGTCTGAATCAATTCACTGTTTTCTATCCATTCCCCATCCATTTTCAACTTTGATATTTTTTTAAAGATTTCTTCTGGTTGTCACCATCTTGTGAAATAATTTAGTATTAATGTCTTCCTTTTAACCACTGAATTTTTTATTTTGCTACCATTTTGTCTTCTCTATCACTACTAGCCTGCTGAAATCTTCTTTGTTCCTACTTTGAGTGCTAGATTTTTCTTCTATCAACCCTTTCTCCTCCACTTTTTTGTCCCACTGCTTTATTTCCTCCAACACCTCTTTCATCTTATCTTCCACTGCCCAAAACTCCTCCTCGTTCCACTCCTTCAATGTCTCTTTGAGAAGCTTTAATTTCTTCCTAAAAACCTGACTTGGTCTGCTTTCAATCAGGAAAGAATCCCACCACTCTTACACCAACTCGACAAAACCCAAGTGTAGAATCCATATATGCTCAAACTTGAAAGGCTGAGGACCTGTTAGTAAGTTTCTGCCACTCAAAATAATTGGAAGATGGTCTGAAGTGGGTCTAGGAAGGGTTTCCAATCACATTGGGGGATTAAAGAATCCCACTCAGCTGACAGAAGGACTCTTTCCAGTCTGCTCATACAACTAGATGATTGCATGTTGGGCCAAGTATACAAAGCACTAGTCAGCTACACATCATGCTGACTGGATGGTCTAATGACTGCTTGTAGGGTGATCCCCTCTGTTGTTGTATTTTAGTTTTTTCCCTTTTCTATTAATAAAGTTAATTATCCAAAAAAAAATGTAATAGCTGCCAAGAGGATGGCATTGATTCTCTGCTGATTATGGGCCTAAACAGTAGCTGGAACAAGGATTTAAAGAGGAAGGATAGCAATAATTCAATTCTGGAAAATTTGGGGCTGTGGTGTGAAATGACCAAAATACCCCTGATCATGTGTCAGAGAATTCTTCTCTTTGACAGGGTGAATCTTGGGCCTAAGATGTACCACTGTGCCAAATTTCAATGAGTTTGGATTAGATTTGGTGTGTGAAATTATATCCACAAGGTTGCTTTTATAACTTAGAATGAAAGAAAACCCACAATCAAACCAGAGTACCTGTAACAGGTTCTAAGGTCTGTCAGACAGCAGGCTGAAGGCACTCGTGGGTTCTGTTTATAGGCTTTTTTGTGAATTGATTAAAGGCTGAAACAGAAGGGTAGGATTGGATTTATGTCAGGTGTAATAAGAGACTATTCTATGGGCAAACAGTGGGGTTAAATGGAAATTATAGCAGGGTTCTCTGTGAGGGCTAACTAAACGAGGACAGATTAAAGGCTCGAAGTGATGGTTAAAGGGGTTAACAGGCTAGGGTTTGGACTTGGTCAAGAAAGACTGAATGTGAGGAACTATGGGTATGCCGAAGGGCTACACAGATGGGGGGTTTTGGGATTTATCAAAATAGTAAAGGGGTTTGTATTCTTGGGTGCTGCAAGGTCTAGGGATAGGGTTTCTTGGGTCTGATCAAGGTTGTTAAAATCGAGATCCTACGTAGGATCGGTGGGGTGGCCTGATGGATCGGATCGAGGATCGTAAGATTCTACTTTCCGCTAAAAACAAAAGGGAAAACCACAATAATAATGATACATGTTAAAGATTCATTAACATTATTAAAAGAAAATGAATAAAATTTAACTTAGTCCGACTTCTATACTTTATATCTCTATTAACTAAAAAAATTTTATACTTTTTTCAAAACAAATTACCCAGAAAGTACATTAATCAAATTACAATATTTTCAAAATTCCAACACCACAATAACAAAACATATTAAATTAACTAAGTGGATTCATA
>JAOXJP010107455.1:0-14208 GCA_025762735.1 Platanus orientalis | reverse complement strand
TACACGTGCTTTACACTTTTTTTTTTGGGGGGGGGGACTTATCACTTTTCGACGCTATGTATCTGCACTCTAGTGCCATTTGCACAGTTCTCAAGAAATTCGTCTTCACCCAAATTCCCCCCTGTTAATTTGCAAGTGTTGAAACATGTTTTATAAATAAGGAGAAAAGGCTTAAAAGCCTTTAGTCCCACATCAGACAGGTTAGGAGGACAGACCTCCTTAAGTGTAAACATCCTCTTAAATTTTTGGGAGAACTTCCCCATGTGGTGTGGTGTAATGAGTGCTCTGCATCAATCACATATATGGGCTTGAGCACAAAGACGCATGAGGCACACTTTACATGTGCACATTGTTAAGGAGTTGTTTAGGGGTTGGAATATTCCGTTTGACAACTCATACGAGGCTTGATGGATTATGTGGTGTGATAAATTGGGTCACTAAGGTATGGGTTCCACAAAATCTACAAGTAGTAGAAAACCCAATCCATGAGTAGAACAAAGCCCGAAAGAGTGAGTAGTAGAAGTTCAACCCACAAGTTGAATAAGAATATTTCTACGAGTAGACCCAACAAAACCAATATGATGGGCTTGGATTATGTGAGAACGAATCTCGATCGTGAGAACCGTGAGGGGCTGACGCATCAGTACCAAAAAGTGATTTGCACTTTTTGGGAGGCACTTATCATTTTTCGGTGCTGATGTGTCCGTACCATGAAACCATTTTTACAGTTCTCAAAAGATTCGTTTTCACCTCATTTTTAGTGTACTTTTTTAAGAGGTCAAATCCCTCGGGCAGCATTCCATAAGTATTTACAATGTTGGCTGCCTGTTCCACTAGCGTATATCAATGCATGTGCATAGATTCTATAATAGCAGTTCTATACTTGAAAATCAATTAAAGAGGCAAGTGGGTAAGTGGTCAATTATTGAAGTGAAGACGGGTTTGATATCCCAAATTAGCCTAGGTGATCTTAATCAATCGATCTGAAATTAACTCAATAATTAGATTAGATGACCCAATGTCGGTTCCTGATGCCAACTCCCCTCCAATGGTCACCCCACTCCCTTCCAACCCCCAACGTATGTCAAGCGAGCAGCAAAGCAAAACTAACCGTTGGATCCCCTCCTAGACACGTGAGATGTATGTCAGCTGGGCTCATTTGGAACTACATAAAACAAAGCTCATGAATGTGTTTGTTCACATAGATAACACCCTTTCATTTGAACGTTACACAGTGAGATTGTAACTGTCCATTCTCAACGCCATTTTATGATGGTTTGGATCATCCCTAGAGGGACCCACATCACCTACCAAGGTTTTTTGTCATATATGAGATCAGGTGGTTAACTTTGAAAGGGACCCAGAGATGTTGTTCCACGTGGATGGCCTGCATGTGTGCCACTCGGTGGCAGATTCTCCCTCATGCCGTCCATGCCCATAGCAGAGCAAAACCACTAGTGGTGGCCGGTGCGTGATCCTTCAACGGGGTCAAAAGTGCCGGTGAAAAAGGCTGTGATCCGCCTCTCAAAAGCGTCGGTCACCCTTCTGAAACGCACGGGGCTGGGGAGCCGTTGGCGGGGTGCTGCGCGTAAGCCATGCAAAAGCCAACGCAGTTCCCAAATCCACCACCTTATGCAGCGTGGCACAAGGTTCGAACCTCCATCTGGCCATCCTTTCTCAACCTTAACACCTCCCTCCACAAATCTTCTAAATAAATACAAGCCCTCCCCAACCCCCCTCTCCAACACAAACCCTCTCTCTCTCTCTCTCTCTCTCTCTCTCTCTCTCTCTTTCTCTCTTTCTCTATCTAGAGATGAAAATAAGCAAAGTTCAAGAGAGGTTTGCAGAGTTCTATGAGAAATGGCTGCACCAACATGAAGCTAACCTTCAACAACTCATGTCTATCCCTAGAAACCCCTCCCTAGGGTCACTGCACCGAGCCCTTGTGTTTAAAGTAGTGACCCACTATAAAGAATACTACACTGTTAAGTGGGCTGCCGGCCATGAAGACATTCTAGGTTTCTTCAGTCCTCTATGGTTGAGTCCTCTTGAGAATGCTCATCTGTGGATGACTGGCTGGAAACCGTCCATAGTTTTCAGACTGGTTCGCTCATTGCGTGAGCCCCGAGTTCCAAGTGGGAACCTAATGGGAATGACTGAAGAGCAAGTGAGGAAGATCCAGGAGCTGAGGGTGAGGATCAGGTTCGAAGAAGACAAAGTGGAGAGAGAAATGGAGAGGCAGCAAGTGAGCATTGCCGACAATCGGATGGTTGCGTTGGCCCGGCTCGCCACCAGAGTCAAAAATGGGGAGGTGGTGGGCGAGTTGGATAAGTATGTGGACAGGACTCTGGAGACATTGCTAGGTGGGTTAGAGCGAGTCATGAAAATGGCTGACTTGGTTCGTCTGAAGGCATTGAAAGGGGTATTGGAAGTTCTTAGTCCATTACAGGCTGTTGATCTCTTGGTGGCTGCATCCATGCTGCAAATTCAGTTGAGGAGGTGTGGAAAGAGAAGAGACAGTCGCAAGGAGAACTAGAAGGATGAAGTTTAGATTACATTTAGATGCTCTAGTCAGTTGTTGTAACAGTTGTTGGAAGGTTTAAAAGTGAATAAGCTATATATTTACATATATAGATAGAAACTTAGTTTATAGAATCGAGTCTAAGAAAGTACTAGGTTCTTATGTAAGTGGGTATAGAAAGAGAAGAAATGGTACGTGAAACATCTATTTCCATTTCCAATTCCAACCAAGAATTCTCTGAAAGTCTCAAGAAGTTCTCTCTCTCTCTCTCTCTCTAGATTTATCTATAAAGAAAAGATATTAAGTCCACTAAAGGCAGGACAATTGAACTAAATGTTTGCAAGGAGGATGGTTCTAGCCCTCAGGAGTGAATATACTGTTTCCTCCACCATGGTTTTAGAATCACAAATGCTCACAAAAGAGTGCCTTAAAGTAGATTTTGTGATGAGAAAGGCATCCATGAACATCCCTTAGTTCCTTCAGTCTTACTGAGATTTGTGTGATCTTATGAGGGAGAAGATGGTTATCAATCCACCACACTGTGACTAGTTACTCCCTAGAGAGCCTTTGTCATTTTATTTAACTACTTGCCGTTGAACTACCTTAGTGAAAAGCTGTTAGAGTCGGCCTGGGTTTGGCCGGATCCTAAGGATTGGGGCCCTACCTCATCTCAGGCCCATAATGGGCATAACAAACTTGGCTAAAGGTCCCATTTGATCTATCACAATTATTTTATTTTATTTGATCTATCACAATTATGGACTAACCCATTTGCTAAACTATCCTAGGATTGGGCTGAACACCAGCTCATGAGCTAATCGTTGTAGCTAGAGTCCGGCCCAAACACATTGCAGACCTGTTTAGACAAGCAGAACCCATGTCCAGGCCCACCAAACTCAAACGGTGTTACAGAAGTACTCCATTCAGGTAGTAATAGTATATACTTAATGCGTTTATTACATGGTAAATTAGTGAGTTATCATGCATTATTTCAAGGCTGGCAGAGTCTAAGCAAACATCTTGGATCTCGCTACTCCTACCTCCTTTATCATTGAGTGGTCATTTGGGGGTCTTAGCTTGTGATCCGGCCTGTTTCTGCCGCGACGATTATATTATGTCATTGAGATTGATTCATCCTTTACATTTATATGTCAAGATGTATTCTGTAAGCCAATCTACTGAATTAAATAACTGCAACTATCTAATTATCAAGCTTAATTATTTTATGTGAAGAGAAAAAAAAATGAAATAATGGAACAAATAAATAGAAAAAAGTAAAGGTTAATTGGTAAAAAGAACCAATGTTTTCTGTTCAAACCACTTAAAAATGTAACAGAAGGTTCAAATTTTGGAGACATTTTCAGAATTCATGCAATATATTTATATTCTCTAAGCTTAAATATGAAAGCCAGGACAAAATCCACTCAAACCATTTAAACATGAATCTTAACAATTGAACATGATTCATATAGCCGGCCCCAAGTAGGCTTACCGTTAGCGTTCCTGGTGGTGTGGGTTCAAGTCACGGAAACAGCCTCTCTAGAAATGGGGGTAAGGCTGGGTACATCTTGCCCTCCCCAGACCCCGTGTTAGCGGGAGCCTTGTGCACTGAGCCGCCCTTCTATAAGATATGACTAATAGGGGCTGACACATCAACATCAAAAAAGTGAAATATTAAGTAAAATTAATATTAGGGGGATCTATAAGCCTTGCTCCCGCCTTGCTATAGATAACACTATAGTGTATGACGGAACCCGTAGTCTATGATAGTTTCATAGTGTAGAATTAAGTTAAAAACTTTAAGGAAATTAAAGAGAAAAATCAAATTGTTTTAAAAAGTTAAATAAGTTAAAAGAAAATTGGTTTGATCCTATTCACCTCCCTCTAGGATTATTCAGATATCCTTTCTTTAGAATTTCACTCATCATCTCTGCCACATGGTTCCCTCTAATTGGTGCTCCCAAAGCCTACCTAGCCCTCATCATACACTACCTCTAGCCTTGCCACACAGTGCTCCTAAAACTTGCCACATAGGAAGTGTTACATTCCTAGAGGAACGTTGACAATAATTTAAAAATAAGTTTTGGGAGCTTCAAGGGTCCCACCTCCTATGCATTAAGTTTTGGATTCAAAAGGTTGCTATGTTATTCATTCTTATCTAAATATATAGAGATCCTCCTCCTAAAGATAATGAAAGGTTACAACCTCCTGGAGATACTTGGAGATATCCCTTAAGACTAGGGAACCTCCTACAACTACCTAGAGACACCTAGAGATTGACACTTGAGAGTTTCCTTAACACTAGGAAATCTCTAACCCTACTCTAGACATGCATACCATTTGCTAACTTATTGCTTTTGACTCGCTTCCCTTACTCCTACCATCATCACAACTTAGCTTCCTCACTCATGGATACGTCTCCTCTCATGCATGCAACGTTCAAATTTGCCCAACTGTGATGCTTCATTGATTCCCGCCCTTGCATAAGTTTGCATGGTGGCCATGTATAGCCATGCACGTGCATGCATGCAGCTACCTGGGGACGTCACATTGCCCTCTCCTAGGCACTAGGTTCATCCTCGAACCGAAATGTAGGAAACTTGCTTGTGAATGCTGAGTGATATTCCCAGGTGGCATCCTCAATCGGCAGGCCTTCCCATTGTACTAGTAGCCCTATTGCCACGTTTGACCATTTTCCTATCCAAAATTGCTAGGGGTTTTAAAGAGAGTGATCTATCCATGTCTGTGTCTGGCAGTGTGGATTGCACCGACCTATGGTCACCCAACTTCTTTTTAAGGCACGACACATGAAACACGGGATGGACCTTGAACCCTTGAGGTAAATCTAATTTGTAAGTGACTGTCCCAATTTTCTCCAACACCTTATAGGGCCCAAAGTAACAATGGGCCAGCTTCAAATTAGCCCGGAGTTTGATAGTATGCTAGCAATAGGGTTGGAGGTGTAGGAAGACCAAGTCACCAACCTCAAAAGAGCGTTCAACCCGATGTTTGTCAACCATTATCTTCATCCTCTGTTAGGCTCGGTATAGATTATCATTGAGGACCTGCAAAATTTCTTCACGACTGCACAACACCTTATCAACCTTGTCAACCCTTGTTGTGCCATGGACATATGAGGTAAGTTGAGGGGGGGGAGGAATTGCATACAAAGCCTCATAAGGTGTTAGGCCCGTGGAAGTATGCTTATTTGTGTTGTACTAATATTCTGCTAAAGATAACCATCGATGCCATTCCTTTGGGCATAGACCACAAAAGCTTCGTAAATACTGCTTGAGGCACTTGTTAACGATCTTTGTCTAGCCATCCGACTATGGGTGGTATGCAGAACTTGTGTTAAGGCAGGTTCCTTGGAGTTTGAAAAACTCCTTCCAAAAATGGTTGAGAAAAACAACATCTCGATCACTGATGATTGAAGTGGGCATCCTGTGGAACTTGAAGTTTTGATCCGTGAAACCTTGTGCCACAGTTGCAGTTGTGTAGGGGTGTGAGAGTGCCATAAAGTGGGCATATTTTGAGAGACGGTCCATGACTACCATGATCATTGATTTTCCCTGTGACTGGGGGAGGCCTTCTATGAAGTCCATTGAGATGGACAACCAAATTTGGAGGGGATGGCCAGGGGCTGCAAGAGGCGGCTAGATGCATGTTCTTGTATTTTGTACGTTGGCATGTATCACACTTTTTAACATGGGCCTGCACATCTGCCTTAAAGCCTTGCCAATAGAAATCGGTTTTGACTCTTTGGTATGTTTTGTGGTAGCCCGTGTGGCCACCTAATGAACTATCATGTAGTAGAGCTAGCACCTTGGAGCGAAAGGGGGATGTAGGTGTTAAGTAGAACCTTCCTTTGTAAAATAATATTTCATCCCTGTGAGTATATAGAGTGGCATCAATTGCACCTTTTTTTGAGCTGCTCCATAAGTGCTTGAACCCATGGGTTGTTGGCATGCTCCCTTCGTAAGTCCTCCACCCAATTAAAAATTGGGGTCAATATTGCATTCATTCCGCTACCCATTTGTCGAGATAGGGCGTCTACCACTACATTGGATGAGCCACTCTGGTATTCCACCTGGAAATCGTGCCCAAAAAGCTTAGAGACCCACTTTTGTTGGGCTGGCATACCCATTTTTTGGGTTAATAAGAACTGCAAGCTTTGATGATCAGTTCGCACAACAAATGGTCGCCCAAGCAAGTAATGCTGTCATTTCTTAACAGCAAGAACCAGTGCCATGAGTTATTTCTCATAAGTGGAGAGAAACAATGATTTTCTTAATAAGGCTTTGCTAAAGAAGGCTATGGGCCGTTGATTTTGGGAGAGGACTGATCCAATTCCACTACCCAAAGCATTGCATTCCACGTAGAATATTTCATTGAAGTTGGGTAATGCCAAAATGAGTGTATGTTCCATCACGGTTTTTAACTGTAGGAAGGCCTGTATGGACTCTTTGGTCCATGAAAAGGAGTTTTTCTTAAGCATCTCGGTCAATGGCCTTGCTATCTTCCCATAATCTTGAACAAACCTTTGGTAATAACCTGTGAGCCCAAGGAAGCCCCTGAGAGCCTTAAGATTCTTTGGTTACGGCCAATCCATCATGATTTTGAGTTTGTCTGGGTCGACTACCACTCCATTCTCACTTATGATATGCCCCTGGTACTCAACATAGGTGCTGCCAAATGTATATTTTTTTCACTTGGCATACAAACGGTGAGCACGTAGAACCTCCAAGGTAGTTTGAAGATGGTGCAAGTGATGGCCCATGGTTAAACTGTACACCAATTTATCATCAAAGAAGATCAATATGAATTGGCATAGATAGGGACGGAAGATATCATTCATGAGAGATTGAAAGGTAGATGGAGCATTGGTCAACCGGAAGGGCATCACTAGAAACTCGTAGTGGCCATCGTGTGTACAAAAAGCGGTCTTGTGCACATCTTCGGGCCTTACTTTAATCTGGTAATAGCTAGACCGAAGATCGATGTTTTATAAGGACTTGGCCCCATGAAACTTGTCAAGTAGCTCCTCAATCACAGAAATTGGAAACTTATCTTTAATGTTCAATTGGTTGAGAGCCCAATAATCAACACATAGACGCCATGAGTCGTCATTCTTTTGCACGACTAAAGCAGGTGATGCGAAGGGGCTTTGGCAGGGTCAAATGGCACCTTTTTGCAGGAGATCCCGTACTAATTTTTCCAGCTTGGTTTTATGATGGTAAGGATACCGGTACGGCCTAGAATTCATGGGTCAGGCACTCGGCATGAGAGGGATCATGTGGTCACATGTGTGAGCTGGGGGTAGGCCTTTGAGCTGCTAAAAACATCCCCATATGAGGAGAGGATGTTGGTGATTGCTGGTACAGGAGTTAGGCCTTCCTTTTGGCCTTCAAGTGAACAAACCCAAAGTAAATAGCAACAGTTGAGTTGATGTAGTTCTCTGTCAACCTGCTTGGAAGATAAGAAGCTCACACTTGGCTTTGCATCTCCCTTTAAATAGCATTGGGTCAGGCCCAATTGAAAAGCCATGGTCAACTTGGTGAAATCCCAATTAATGGGCCCTAATTATTTCAGCCATTGGGCCCCTAAAACAGCATCGCATCCACCAAGTTTCAGCAAGAAGAAATCGGCAGTGACTGGAAGCTCTTGGATCCTCAGCCTAACACTAGCACACCATCCTTGATAGGTGAGGCGGTCCCCATTGGAAACAACGACTTCAATATGGGCTCTTATATGAGTTGGCAATCGGGCCTTCTTGGCTATGCATGGATTGAGGGAGTTGTGGGTACTGCCTTTGTCTATCAAGATTGTGACAGGGACTCGATTTATCCACCCTTTCACACGCATGGTTTGCGGGGAGTTGTTACCAACAATGGCAGTAAGGGAGACTTCCGCAGTTGGATCGAGTGACCTTCCGGTTCGTTTGGCTCACAACTCTTCTTCATTGGGCTCTCCTTCCTCTTCAAGCCAACAACCTTTTAACAAGTACAACTTCTAACTACGACACCGATGTCCTAGTGAGAAATTCTCATCGTAGTTATAACATAGGCCTTTATCCCTACATTCCTTCATTTTCAATGGAGTGAGACGTTTGATGATAGGTGTGTTGTTTCTCGGCTAAGGAATGGAGTTGGACCTGACTTGGTCCACTCGCATGGGCTTGCGAAGAGCATGGTTCTTCTCCTCTTGCATTCTTGAGAGGCTAATGGCCTTTGATAGTGTCCTGGGCCTCATCATTTTCACATTAAGCCGAATATCGTCTCGTAAACCACCCAGGAAGCAACTTATCATGAAGGGCTCGTGCAACCCCTCTATTTGATTTGCTAATTCTTTAAACTGCGTCTAGTATTACTCCACGGGTTGTCGTTTGTCAGAGCTTTGTCAGCTGGGTAGTTGGGTCCTCAAACTGGTTGGGCCCAAACCATGTAAACATTGCTTGGGTGAAATCCTCCCAATGAGAAATAGAGCTAGTGAGTTCTACCCATCTGTACCACTGAAGGGCTTTGCCTTCAAGATGGAAGGAATCCATGAGCAACTTTTGGGTGTTAGCGATCTATTGGTGGAGAAAAAATTGCTCTACCCGATAGATCCACCCAGACGGGTCTGTGTCATCAAACCATGGGAACTCGAGCTTGGCGGTTCGAGTATGAATGGCAGCAAGCCATCTCTACTCCCTTGTGGAATGGAACGACCATGAGTGGGTGTATTGGAAGTCTCTCCTAGCTCATGTTGTGAACCAATAGAAAGGCCTTCTAGTTTAGAGCCAATGAGAGTCATGTTGTTGGCCACCTCTTGGAGTAACCTTCATTGGTCATGCAACTATTGTCTGAGTAGCTCTGTGGTTGTTTTCATGGCCAACAGCATCTCCTCTATCTTGGCATACCAGGTTCCCTCTGCCATCGGAGTGTATGCTCTAATAGCACTTGTTACGTTCCTAGAGGAACGCTAACAATAATTTAAAAATAAGTTTTGGGAGCTTCGAGGGTCCCAACTCCTATCTGTTAAGTTTTGGATTTAAAAGGCTGCTTTGTTATTCATTCTTATCCAAATATATAAAGATCCTCCTCCTTAAGCTAAGGAGGGGTTACAACCTCCTGGAGATACTTGGAGATATCCCTTAAGACTAGGGAACCTCCTACAACTACCTAGAGACAACTGGAGATTGACACTTGAGAGTTTCCTTAACACTAGGAAACCTCTAACCCTACTCTAGACATGCATACTACTTGCTAATTTATTGCTTTTGACTCGCTTCCCTTACTCCTACCATTAGACACACACAACTTAGCTTCCTCACTCATGGACACGTCTCCCCTCATGCATGCAATGTTCAAACTTGCTCAGCTGTGATGCTTCATTGATTCTCGGCCTTGCATGGGTTTGTATGGTGGCCATGTATAGCCATGCACGTGAATGCATACCTGGGGATGTCACAAGAAGTTGACTATATCATTGCCTACATCAGCCTTGACACATGTCAAATCCCTATTAGCTCCATCCTTTGCACATAGATTAGCTGCACATGACATCATTCCATAGGTCATCATTGCAACACGTTCCATTGTGATTGGCCCTAAACTAAATCAAATTAAACTCAAATTCATCCCAAATAAAAGCATACCCAAATACGATCCAAATACGACCTAGATTCCACTCAGATTTGACCCAAATAAAACCCACCTGAAATTCAATTTTCCCTATATGAAGGGGATACCCCACACATTTTGGAGGTTGGACATAAAAAGAAGAAGCTCCCCCAAGCGTGAAGAGGTCCCCTATGTGTACACACACACCCCTTCTACCTATATCATCTCAATTTCCCCAGTTTTCTTGTTGATTGTATAGGTATCTCTGCTACATTAGTTATAGTTGGAGCTCCATTTATAGAGTTTATGATTTTATACCATATTCGCTTACCTATCCCTCTGCTGAAGAACTCCTTATAGCTTTGTCCATACTCCCTACAAGAACAATATAGCAGAGGTTAGTACTCTACCACTTTTCTCATCATTTTTTTCTAGTTTAATTATGTCATGCTAGCCTTTTAGAGCATATTTTTAGTGTAGAATGATAGCTCAGTATTTGAAGAAAGTTAAGAGACGAAAACTCTTTGATTAATCAACTGTGCTTACAATACCTCTAGTATGAGGTTTAAATAAACCATTACAAAGATAAAGATAGTAACTAAGTAAAAAAAAAAAATCAATCTAATAAAAAATAATCTAATCTGATTGTTATCAAATCTAATCTAATAAAATCTATATAATATTTTCTTTCCTAATACTCCCCCTCAAACATAATTGATACCACTTGATCTGATGTGCGCAATGCCACCTGGTCTGATATGTTATCTTGATGCCATTCGATCTGATGTACCTTCATGCCACTTGACTATGGATGTCCGTTGAAGCCCGATAAACCAATTTAATGATGCCAATGATGTTGAGTTACAAGTTGATGGATTGTTGTCGCAATACCCAATGATGTCAACCAGTTCTCTATGAACCTGGTGTATTGAGCCTACTTAGGCGAGATGTGTTGGGTCACTTGGACCAAACAACTGACCTATATGGGTCATGACCTCAATAGATCATAACATGAGCCTCAATAGGGCCTAGCCACAATGAACAAAAATCACCGAACCACAATGGATGGGAATATTCTAGGCTTGATTTTATCGTGCATCGCATGGGAACTAGCCATAATGTTTGGGCATGGGCTTAACTTCCTCATGCACCTCTTCATATATATATATATAATAAAATAAAAATTGTTTCTTCCTCCATATGTTGACTTGAGAATCCGATGAAGATCATGGGTTTTTGGGTATCATTGAAATGCTAGAAACATCACTTATCATGAACATGGGATTTTAGGTGACTTGGCAACAAATAGAAGGGGCCAGGTCGACTAAGGAAACATGAAACCAAGACAAGGTCAAGCAATCTTCACATCTTCCTTGGAACTTTTTTTTTTTTGTGGGACAACGAAGCAATGGTGGTGTGGCTCACAAGGAGGGCCTCAAGCTCAGCAGGTGGCACATAAGTGGAGCCGATCTTTTATGTCGATAGTTGATGTCATGGCATCAACATCATTCAGATAGCCTTTTCATTATCTGAGACCTGTGAAGGCATATCTTGTCAGGTCAGGTTGGTTATGACAATGTTACGAGCCTGTCTTGGTTCAATGACCTTGAACTCTGCATTCCTCACCACTGTGCGGCATGAGCTACACTTGGTTGAGAACCCCAGGCACATCAAAAGAAATGGGCTAGCCTTTGTCATCCCTTAACCTTGCCCAAAAAATTTCCTACAGAGGTAATGGAACAGCTACAGCTCATCTCTCCACTATTGGTAAGTTCTTTTAAGATGTTATTATAAGATCTTACCATAAGCAAAGCCTTCCATTTCAATTCCCAATTTTGGTTGAACTAAGAAAACGATTTCTTAGTTCAACTCAATCCCAGATAAAAAAGTTTTGCTGGATAGGGATGAATAGAGCAGGGGCTGTGGGAGCCTAGATAAACAACAGATTATTTAAACAAAGATAATAGAAAAGGAGTTAGGCATGGCTAAAAAGAAAACAGGAACAAAGTCTGGCGACTGGCATCATGCCCGAAGGTGACAGCGCTTGCCGTAGAACGAAAAAAACAAAAGTGGACTTCAGGCAAGATTGACCCGCTCTGATACCATGAAGAAAGTTAAGAGACGAAAACTCTTTGATTAATCAACCGTGATTACAATACCTCTAGTATGAGGTTTAAATAGACCATTACAAAGATAAAGATAATAACCAAATCAAAACAAACCCAATCTAATAAAATCTAATCTAATCTGATTGTTATCAAATCTAATCTAATAAAATCTACTATAATATTTTATTTCCTAATAGTATTCGTATTAGTTTCCCTTGAATTTTCATGAATGTTGGAGTCTTCGTTGAAGTTCAAACTGGCCAAAAAAATAAGCAGTTATTGGATTGTTTACTAGAGAATGTTCAGTCATGTGTTAATTGAAGTTTAGATATGCTTGACTATCTAAGGTGATTTCCTTATATGATTAGCATATGCACAACATGATACGGAGCTAGAAGTGTAGGTAGACTTGCTCAATGCCCCTTTCATGCCTTTCTTGAATGTTTGCTTGTTTACTTTCTTCCATGAGCACCTCTTTTCCTTGTTATCATGCCATATTTATTTATTTAAATGCTATCTCCATGCCATGTTTTTTACTGTTAATAAGTTTTCATGATATGTATGTGTCATGCTTGGTTGCTATATGTAGAATGATTTTCATTCATATGATATTTGTGTGGATGATAAGGGGAAGCTTTTTTAATGCTTGTTATATTAGGCCAATTTCCTCGTTAAAATCAACTCTGAAAGTTTGTTTTTCTGTCTGGACGGTCAGTCATGCATGACCAAAACAATTGACTGTTGGTTATGTCCATGACTTGTGACGAGTGATTGTTGGGATTCTAAAAGGGACAATTGACCCTTGAGTCTCAGTATCCCATTGCCCAATAGTCAATCATGACTAATCGTTGGATATATCATCACGACTGGTCATTGATAGCCACTGACAACCGGTCATTAGACAATAAACAACCTCTCTTTTGGAACTTTAAAGCACACACTTCAAAGATAAAGTATAACATATATGGAAGAGAAAAGATATCATAGGAAGGCAGGTGTGCTGACGTGCCTAACACCTTCCCCAACCTTGTTAAAACAGATAAAACAGTTTACCCTATTATCTGATAACTAAGACAATCCAAGAGTCTAACAAGCTTAAACCTAAAGGTGTAAATTTCCTTTCTCCAAAGAAGGAAACCGATGTCCAACTCCAACAAAAAGTTTAAGTTGGCAGTGATTCCAAAGAACCTGTATGAACACCAGTGCACCTTGCACCAAGAGGCGAACTGAGGGAGGCAAGAAAAGGTCTCGCTCATACAAGACCGCCCATAATCATCGGCATATGCAGTAAGTAAAATGATAGTACTCCCACATGTTTGAAAAATAAGGTGTAACTAATTTGATACTATGTATATCCATACTTCACCAAGGCATTATTTAATCTTTCAAACTAAGCCCATGGAGATTGTTTTAAATCTTATACTTCAACGAAAAAAGGTTTTTACGGAATTCAAAAAACATCATTAAAAGGCCTCTATTGCATTCAGATGAATGTCATAAAAAATGACGTTATATGAAATTCAGGGCCAAAGACAACGTTCTTTTTACGGCGTGTTAGAATCCACGTTTTTAATGTCGTGCACGTTGTAAAAAGTGGAAATCCATACTTTTAAAGGCATGCAGTTGAACGCTGTAAAAAGTATGTAAATAATAATACAAAAACATGTTATAGTATTACCTGGACTCCCATTAATAGAGCTATGTGCAAAGATGTTTCCCCACCTGCACTAATATCTTAATAGATTAGACAATTATTAGAGACAGAATATTCATTTTTTTCTGAGTCTCTTATATAACGAATCTAAAAAGCCTAAGACAACCTAGTATCCTAAACTCTCCTCAAACCCCCAAACCGCATGCCTAACAACCACCATATATTTCCCCCTCCCCAAGAAGAGCACCCAGAATAAACACACACAATATATATATATATATATATATATATATGATGAAAAGAAATGTTAATTTCCAGATC
>JAOXJP010107444.1:0-14208 GCA_025762735.1 Platanus orientalis | reverse complement strand
GACAGTCAATAGGCTAGGTGCTTCCTCTTCCTTTTTAGTAGTAGATTTGTTTTTGAAGGAAGAATGTTTTTCATCATACATTATGGCTTGTGGAAAGACATTTGCCTTTCGCCAAAAGCATTTTTAGGGTCTTTCCTATATGAATGAGGTTGAAGTCTTTTAGGGCCAACTCCCAACCTTCTCCATTCCTTTATTTCTTTGCCCAATGTTTTTGCTTTCTTTATATTTTCTAGGGTAATAAGACTAAGAGATTTCTTCTCATGCTCTTTTAGCCCATTCAGTTGAGCAAGTAGATCAATTGATCGTTTTGACAATTTGGAACATATGACATCATGGTTTTTATTGTTTTCTTCTAGAGATTTGATTTTTTGTTCAAGTTCTAGATTCACATTAGACAATACCTCATTGTCTTGGACTAAGTTCCTCTTTTCAGTTTTCCTATTGATTTTCTCTAGTTCGAGGAACATTCTTGCATCCTTTAATCACTTTTCTAAGAGGATTAAATTTTCTTTTAAACCTTGATCCTCTCCTTTTATCGTAATAGGCAAAGATTTCAATTCTAACTCTCTTAATTTTTCTTTTAATTCTTCATTTTCATTTGAGAGATTAGAGTTTATCTTTCGAAGTTCATCAACTAGACATTTTGGTTGATTTTCATCAAAGTTATAAACTTCCAATTCTAAGGAGTCTATCTTTTCTTTTAGATCATTTTCTACCTCTTTTAATTTTTTATTTTCTTGAATTAAGCTTGTGGTTTCCTTTTCAAATGCCTTGGTAGTCTTGGCCAATTCTATATAGAGTTGGTTGAAGGCTTCTTGGAGGTCTTCTTCTTCCCCACCTTCTTCTCTATCACTTCCGAATTCACGATGTAAATCCTCAAACCTACCAATAACCACAAGAATTTTAGACCTAGGTGAACTATTTTGCTCACTATGTGAGCCTTCATCATTTGATGAACTTGAGACATTCCTATAGGTCTTTTCAAGAAACTCTCATGCTTCTTTAACAATCCCTAAATCACCTATCGTACATAGGTCATTAGGGCTTAAAGCATGATGTAGAGCAATTAGAGCTTTGTGGTTTGCTTCATAGGCTTCCACTTCAGACTTTACCCACTCACTTAGGCAAGTAAAGGGTTTAGTGTAGCCTTTTACTGCTAAGCCCCAAACTTAATGGCTCAGAGACTTTAGGAAGATTGTCATTTGAGCTTTCCAATAAATGTACTCCTTCCCATCAAAGTAGGGAGGGGTAAAAATTGACCAACCTCCCTTCCTAGACATTTTAAAGTTTTCTAAAATACTTCTAGATTTTCTTTAATAGGGCTTCCTCTAGGACTTTTGATCTTTTCACTCCTGTGGTTAGACCGTTTATGAGCAGCCTTGCTCTGATACCAATTGAAAGTCTGAGTTTTTATCCTAGAGGGGGGTGAATAGGATATCTAAAATTCTTTTTAATTTACCCCCAATTAAAAATTCTAATTTAAGATATTTATTATAATACTTGGAATCTTAGTGCACTTATAAGTATGCTTCAATTATTTTAAATTCAAGTGTAATGCAATGACAATTTGTGGAATTAATCTTTCAATTACTTTAAGTTTTTCACTTAATTACAAATGAAAGATCATATATGAAATAATGAACATGCCATGTAAATATAAAGAGAAGAGACAATTTACACACCACAATCATACACACAACACAATATTTAGTGGTTCAGCACTCGGGCCTACATCCACTTTCAAAGCTCCCAACCGAGCTACTTAATTTTATTTAGATTAAATTGCATTACAATCAAGGTTAAAATTACAAAACCTATTCTACTTGCATAGCAAGCTCCACTCCCAGTGTCTCTGGCGAGAGAGGTCTATACCCGGTGTCTCCGACGGATATTGGTCTACACTACCGGTGTCTCCGGTATTAGTGCTATAGTCTACACTTAGTGTCTCCGGTGGGTGCTAAGGTCTTTATATAGACAAAATACAATACAAGTATTGCTTGATACACATGTAGGTGGTTACTCCTTTGTTGAGCTTGTCTGTCAATCAATTCCACCTAGCTTCTAAGAGTGCTTGCTTCTTGGAGCTTCTCATAAGGGTTTACTTGGGAATAAACCCTTCTCCTTGCTTCCCACTTCTTGTTCTTCAAGTAGGGTGCTAAGGAAGCACTTAAATGGCTCCTTGGATCTTCAATGGATGCTCATGTATGGAGCCAACTTGATAGTTGGTGTGATTAAATGCCTTATTCTCCCTCTCAAGATTCTTCTTCTTGTTTTGGTATACCCTTCTTGTGTTCTTGAGTGTTAGAGAGCTCATTTGAGCTTTTCTCATACTTATTGAGGACAAGCATAAGTCATACACCCTTAATTTGACATCTTTCTTAATGATCAAAAAATCGTAGATGTAGATTTATTTATTTTTTTGAATTTCTACGATGTCGGATCGATCCGGCATCCCCGGATTGATCCGATGTCTCAGTCTGAGACACTCGAGCTTTATCGAATCGATTCGATAAGTAGTGCGTCAATTCGCTAAGTGCAAATTGATCCGACCCGCTCCGGATCGATCCAATTCCTCTATTTTTCTGCCATTTTGCCTAAAACCTACTACCACTTACTTGGGAACCTATGTAGGTGGTATTCATTAGTCCATATGATTATGTAAAGGTCTTTTAAGTTCTTTAACCTAAGTCTAACATGTTAAATACCTTCACAAACGTTTCTTGAGCTTGATGAGTCGAGTCTTCAAGCTTTTAGACCTTGACAACTTTTGAGAATGAATCATCCTCGATCTTCAAGTGATTAGAGTTCGTCTTCCATCTTGAGAATCAACCACTTAGATGATTGCAACATGACTCAAGATATGCAATGTACTCATGCCATGCCTAATCTACCACTCCATATATTTTATACAATATGGAATTGACAATATACATCAACAGAATTTGGATCCCATATCCGAGTCCGAGTTCGAGGGTGTTACAGGGACAATTGGTGTAATCCTGACAATCATTTTCTAGCAGTTTCCATGCATGGCCTACACATTCCCAACAAGAATAAGTAAAGGTAAACTATTTCAAAGTAAACAAGCATCATTCCTAAGCATTTAGTAGCTATAACAAGATAATTGACATGGTGAAGCATATGTAATTCAACGTCTATTCTTATAGTTCATTTTTATCTTAGTATTTATTATTTACATTATTGCCTTCATAAACTCTTACCATTTGTCTTATTCAACATAGTTCATTTTCTTGTACTTATCTTTATCTGTAGCATTTTCATCCCTTAGATTCCTTTACTACTTATCACTCTATCAAATTCCACTTATCACTTCAAATGGCTTTCATTGTTCTTCTTTACGTATTCACTTATCATTTTCTTATAACTACATCTTCTTTTTTTCATACATATTTTAGAGACTTTTATCTTTTTTGTTTTAAAAGATTATGTGTTGTCACTTTTTTCTTAACATTATCTTTACTTACTCATATTGAAAACTTACATTTTCATTAGTAACTTATATAATTTCTTTTCCTTCCATGCAATTTATTTTCCTTACATAACTTATGGATTTCTTTTTATTTGTGAGATTTAGATATTTTCATTTCCTTGTCCTAAATATTTTCCTTTCTTTACAAAATCTATAACCGTACTTAACTTTTGGAGATCATATGCTCCCTTTTCCTTTATTGTCATAGTGTCACTTCTCTCACATATCTTATGAACTTCCGTACACTTGTGAGACTTAGGTGTCTCTATTTCTTGTCTTTACATTCTCTTTCTTACATGACTTATAGACTTTATATCACTATTGAAGTTTCTAGACTTCCCTTGTTTTATGGGCTTCTCTTTTATTCTCCTTATCATAGTTTCTTTTCTTTTTCCCCAACAGTGGTGTAACACCCCCGAACCCAGACTCAGATATCATCTGTATGTGCTCCAGATTCAGATCGTTACATTAACAATCAGTCTATATTCCATAACATAGACAACTATATATTTGTATCATAGTTTCATAATCCATTAACTCCGCCAATGTTTGTATCTTTAGACATTGCCGGTCCGAAGCCCGGATAAAGGAGGAGGGTGGCGTCAAGTTGAGAGTCGGCCTTAATAAACTACTCAAACCATTAAACATGAGTTTCATAATCCATTACATTCAATTATATGTGGAAGCGTAAAAAAAATTTCTTATGCCTTACCTTAAACATAAGTCTTTCATTATGAAATCATAACTCTTGAATTATTACCTTTACCTTTAGCTGAAGGATAACACAATTCATAATATATATTCATAACCATTCATTTCAACATAATGTGTAGCAGAAGCATTTAAACTACACACCACAATGGCTTCATTCATTCACATAACCATGCAACAAAAAAATAACCATCTAATATCAATATTCATATAACAATGTCCATGAAACTAAGGAACCATCAGTCACAAACTCCCAATCAAAGGTGGGAGTCCAAAATCCATATTATGTTCATTATAGCATAATTCATCATAACAACATTTATTGCATTCATCTGAATAAAAGTAGTAAGGCATTAAATTATAAAGTCATCATCTCGTCTTCTTCACACTAATCCCATCAAACATGAATCACCTCGATGCATTATTAGCCCATCACGTATCATCGTAAGTTATGCCAATTAAAGTGATCTTAATAGGCTCAGGAAGGACAAATGCAAACTATATCTAACTGATAGAAGATAAAACTTACACACAGGTTTCTCTTATGTAACATAAGCATTGATAGCAATATGAAACTCAAATTAAAGGAAGCAATAGTGTAACATCTTTCACTTTCACAATAACATCTTTCATATTTATTTTCATACTTCTTATCAATGGTTCATTCACTTATCATTAGGATTCAATCACAATCATATCACATAGTTTATTTTCTTATAAACTAGATCAATGTCTTATTTCTTAGTTCATATCACTTGTTAATAGATTTCAAAGATTCAATCATTATTCTTCATTGTAGCGACCCAATAGGGGGTCTTAAAGTTATGTTCAATGAGGTTCAATAGGTTAAATGTAAAGAAAAGACATAAGTCAAGTCAATATCAATAACTTCCATTATAGCGACCTAATGGTAGGTCCTAAAACAATAATCAAAGGGTTTCAATGAGTTAATGTGTTTTAAACATTATTTGAAGATGTTCAAAGAGTTCAATACCATAAATAGTTTAATATCCATTGTTTAGATTTAATGGGAGGTCCAAAATGATATTCAAAGGTTTAATAGAATTCTGCCTTATTTTGACCCATGGTTAAGTCCTTTCCTTGTTTAAACCCAAGGTTAAGTCCTTTCCTTGTTTAGACCCAATGTTAAGTTATCAAAAATAGAATTATACCATGTTTTGACCTAGGGTTAGGTTCCTTCATTGGTTAGACCCAAGGTTAACTCCCTTCCTTATTTAGACCCAAGGTTAAGTCATAGAATTTTGTCAAATATTTAATAATTCAATAAGGCCCAAAGAGGGTTCAGTATTTCAAAGATTTATTGACATTTTAAAGTTCAATAAAAAATTGAGACATATCAAAGGATATCAGTAGTTAATAAGGATTCTCATGATATATGAAAGAAAGCTTCATAGTTTAATGAGTCCTGATCATAATACTTTCACATTTCACATTCAATTGTTCATAATTCATTTATATAGATCACATATGAACACCACTTTAAGTAGATTTCCATAATTTGTAGTTCTTATGATTTTTCATATCATGAGATCTTTGCTTTGTTTAAAGGAATCAAAATTCCCAATCATTGGTTCGTATTTCATAGTCTATATGTGAAAATCAATGTTTTAATCATACTTGGAAAGTAATTGAATTACTACTTGTTTTAAGTCAAATGCTCCAACATTGGTAGGAAAAACCATACAAGACAGCGAACTTGTTCTTATTGGTTATAGATCTTCATGCAAGGTTTTCATTGAAGGGTCATTTAGAATTTCATTTTCTCCATGTTTACTTCCATCATCAGACATAGTATCAGATAAATAAATATTTTTAAAATCTTCAAACAAGTTAGATAAGTCTCCAACCACAAAGTCTATTTTCCTTAAGAGGCTTACTTGATCACGTTGTCATGTCCTCATTAAAAAAAAGTAAAAAAAAAACTAAATAACACCTAAAATATGGGGAAGTCTTAACATAATGCATGCAAAACCTAAGAGTCTTCTATTCAAACAATCTAACTTAATAGGTGACAAACAAGACACATATCCACCGAAATGTATATGACAAGCTTCCCACTAGATTGTAAATTGATGTAATCTTAACTCAACACATCTAGAAAGGAAAATAACAAGTAGAACAAACTTACTTGAAGAATTTATCAAGGTTAAAAGGAAAGGGAAAAAAATTTCCATGAAGTTGTAAGCAATGCTTGATTAATCGGCGGCCAAGGATGTTCTTTCAACCTATTAAATGCTTGATATTGATATTCCAAATTTCCAAAAATTAAAAAGAATATTTAAGAGTATTAATTCAAGTGTTTACAAGCCAAATCTCAAATTTTTGGTGGCTTCTTTGGATAGGTGCACATACGCTCAAGCCTCGAATGAGAGGAGAAAATTAGAGATTTCCTTAAAACAAGATTATACTTGAAACACAATAACTTATACACCAAAGATCTTGAAAAGAAAAGAAAAATATTTACTTATAATGGCACAACAAGACTAAACAAAGGTATATTAGATCCATCATGCTTTTTCATCCTCTAGCCATACTCCAATCTTGATTCCTACAAAGTAATAAAATAAAGTAGAAGAAAATGAAAAGAAAAGAAAAGTATTTTGTAACTAGTGTTCTCATCACACATTGTAATCCCTCGCAACGACGTTAAAAATTTATTACGCGTAAATTAATGATTCAAACTAATGAACCAAAAATCTAGGATTGTCTTACTTACAAGTATACAAGTGTTGTACTACATCACAAGGTCGAATCCACAAGGATTAACTTGTGTAACAAAAACAAAGATTATAAATAAAAAGATAGAAAAGAAATTTAATTTAGAGTTTCTTCATCGTAGCATGGAGCAAAAATCAAGTAAGATAAAAAAACAGTAGTAATAAAGAGAACTAAGGTTTCAAGGATTCATTTAACAACTTATAACTTATTTTGGATCATCATATCACAGTTAAAATCAAATAAAGATTCTATCTAACTAGAAGGTCATACCATTAAAACCGTAATAAAGTCTAAATAAGAAAATGATTGTATAATTGAATGTTGTAAGCAATTACGTACTTGTTAATAAGTCATAAGGATTTTCTAAGCATTTACCATACTTAGAGTGAACGATAAATCTAAGAAAGCTTATAGACGTGAACAATAGGCAAAACAAAATAAAACGTTCAGTTAAAACAACTATCACATTAAAATTCAATAATTAACCGAAAAAAAATTATAAATTACTAAATTTCACTTCTAACCTTAGGCCTTTAGCTCATCATCCTCACAACAAAAGCATGAAAATAAAAGACTAGAAACTTAAAAATTTAGAAGAGAAGTGAGGAGAATAAGTGATTATTTCGTCCATAGCCACTTCCCTTTTATAGAGAAAAAGTATAAAGAGATTCTTGGCTAAAAGATTCTCAAACTTTCTAAATTCTTGACTTTCCAAATTTACTTAATTTTGTCTTCTATTTTTTACCATAAAATTGTTCGAATTTGACTTCTTTCATGAAACATAAAATTGTAAAGTTTCGAATCTTCTTTCCAATGCCACCATCCTTGCCTTAATCCAAGTTTTAAGTCAAAAGTTATGGAAAAAATACCATGAGTGACTCAAAACCTTCTTTTTAGTGAGTTTTCCAAAATGGGCATGAAGTAAAGATATTTTTGCACACATGCCCTATGCATTTTTTACTTGGTTAACCCATGAGTGAGCTGGTCCAATTTTTAGTCATCATTCTTTATTAATCTTGACCCTTGAATTTCCTTGGATGTTTGATCTTCACTTGATTGGATTGGTTGGTGTTGGTCTCCATCATCTTTTGACTTTATCTCCATCAATATGCTTTGCTAATGGGTTTCAATCTCTAATTGGGCTTTTCTTGAGTTCTTACAAGAGAAAATACATAATTTAGTATAAATATACATAAAATAAATGCAATAATGCCTATTATAATTAAGATAATTATGTAATTTTAAGTAATTATCACTCAATTACCTCATCATCATCTGTAGTGTCAATTTGGGGTAAGCTTGACAACCTCAATTAGAAAATAGGTAAACTATAAGAAACATTGGATTAAGACATAGAACGATTTTAGAAATTTAAAACAAATAATTATTGGTTCTTTACCAAATATAAATCTATATAGTTCTAAACAATACTACGCTGAAAACAATTAAACAAATCAAATCAGTTATATGAGACAAGTCTAAAACAAAACAATAAAAATAATGAATAAATAACTGTATGGAAACAATACCAAATCATATCAATCTGTTCACTGAGCCAATGTAGTGCACATAATTTAATTCCCAGTGAGAAGGGCCGATAAGTTCACCAATTTAATCCCTGGTGAGAGGGCTAATATTCTGCACCATAAATCAAGTGAGGTCCGTATCATCAATTAGTTCCCTTGATGATAAAAGGGTGGCATTCATTCACAGACAATATCATTCTTCTTATTTAATTTTCTTTTCAAAACTTAACTATATTTAATACAGTTCATAACAATAATTTGGATTAAAAAACTATTGATGTATGTCAATCCCATGGGAAAAATGTGTAGTGGTCTATGTCTTGTAAGTGTCTTATGCTCTCACAAGTTCAAGATATGAAGACAAGGAGGACCAAAGACTTAAAGAAGAGACTGGAAACTACCATGGACTTGCCCCACCAATAAAGTGTGGAGACCATCATCTTGACAAGGAAGAGGTTCAAGTGCTATAAGCCAAGGCATATCAAGCAAAAAACCTAAGAAAAGCCAAAGAGAAGAGCTAAAAATAAGTGTCAAGGAAGAGCTAAGTCACCATCTCCGAGCTTGAAAGGTAAATCAGGTATTAAATCTAATGGGTATTGTGTGGATATTCTAGGAGACCTCCAATAACCAAGGTTTGATAATAGGAAGGCCTTAAGACCAATATATGCTCCTAGGTGCAATTGCTTAGAAACCCCCAGTGAAAAATGAGCCTAGAAGTAAATATGTATATCTCAACTTAAAATGGTCATAACTTTTTATCCAAATATCCGCTCAGAACCCACGAGTACTTAAAACGATCGTCTCAAGAACTCCTTCTAATTAGCATGATCATGTCATAATCGATTACAGATATCACAATCGATTGCGATATATAGCTTAACCACAATCGACCTAGGATCTCGTAATCGATTACGAGCTTGATCCTCACAATAGATCTGAGATCTCACAATCGATTATGTGGGCAAAATTTAAACCCCATTTTTTAATATCTAAGGCTCAAAAGAGTTACCCATTTTTAAATATTCTAATCCAGTGGTTTGGGGCATTCCTCATCCCAATAAAATAATATTTTACTCTTCTAAACGAAAGGGTTCAAGGGTATTAAAAAAGGGGAGAGAAAGAGGTTTTTGGGCAAAAAGAAGAACTTTATAAGCTTTACTCTCTCTACACTTTCATTTAAGCTACCAAGCTTTCAAAGGAGAAGAAGAGAGTCATTGTCTCTCTCTTGTGGCCATAAAAGATGTTTCCTTTGCAAGCGAAGAGAGGAGGAACGTAAAAGACGATTTCTTCTACACTTCCTAGCATTCAAACTCTCAACCTTAAGGTAGAGGTAAAGCTTTAACTTCGTATGTTGGATTTTGTTTCCATTCTAGTTAGTTTGTGGTTGGCTTTACATATTGCTTACTTAGACCACCACACTACTTGTGAATCCTTGGAAAAATCTTTTCCGTGAGATATTTCCCTTCTTGTGCTTCACTTATATGTGCCTTCATACAGACTTACTTTGTTGTGTGATTACTTGTGTATATTGGCCTTCTTTAGAGGCATTCACATACTCCCTTTGCTTTGGTAGAGACCATATACTTGGTATATTTGGCTAGTTGAGAGCCACTCTCTACATTGGGACACTAGTTCCCCTTATTTGACCATATTAGCATATTTAGCTATTAAGAGCTACTACTTGTATAGGGAATATGATTCCTTAGGTTGATTGGATTGGTATATTTGGCTATTGAGAGACACACTATATATTGGGACTTTGATTCCCATACTTGGACTTAAACTATCACATTTGGTTATTGAGAACCACATTAGTATTTATACCGTATTCCTTTAGGTCAATGGTCAGAGATGCTATGTAACAAATTATAAGTCCTTGGCAAGGAGACAACCAAGGCCACATTTGTCGAAGAGACAGCAAGCACATAGTTTAAAGTGTGCCCATATACCTTATCCTTGTGTCAACGGTTAGAGATGTCTCATGATGAATTATAAGAACTTGACTCGTAGACAACCAAGGTCGTGCTTGCCAGAGACATCAAGCACGAGACTTAGAAATGTTAGCTAAATACATTGTAATATTTGTAAAAGATTGATTAATAAAATTAGGTAGTTAAAGTGGACGTAGGCCCCAGTGTGGCCGAACCACTATAAATTCTTGTGTTGTGGTGTGTGATTGTGGTTTGTCTATCTCTTTATATTTTCATATCTACAAGCATTTGCATATAAGAACTAAACATTATAATTAAGTTGAATTAAAATTGAACAACACTAATCAACTTAATTAAAATAAAAAGGGGTAAAAAAATTAAAAATCTAATTAAATCCTATTCACCCCCTCTAGGATTATTCACTAGGAATTTTAACTGGTATTAGAGCCCAGGTTACTTATACAGGGCTTAACATCCTGAGTTAGATCTTATAAAGAAATCCTAAAAGAATCTTAGAAGAAAACTAGACGACTGAAGAATCCTTAGATGGCCAAGGAAGAGTCTATTATGTCAGTCTATGCACCTCCATTCTTCAATGGAAGTGATAATAGCTATTGAAAATCTCGTATAGAGATTTTCTTAAATGTCATAGACTACAAAGTTTAGAGTTCTATAGTGAAAGGCTACACCAAACCCTCCATTCCCAAAAAGATCCAAAATGGAGGCTTATAGTACAAATGTCAAAGCACTAAATGTCATCCGTCATGCTCTCAGTTTGGATCAACTCCATAGAATTGGGGTGTTGAAAATCGCCAAAGAAGCATGAGATCTTATTGAGAAGGCTTATGAGAGTGTCTTAATTTCATCAAGAGACAAAATGTTGCTTAGTGAGGAAAACACCTCACTTGGGTCTAAAGTTCTTATGACCTTGGGTACTCCTAAGGATTCATATGATGGAAGTGAATCTAGAAGTGGTAATGAAGAAGGTGAGGATTAAAATGACATCCAAGAAGCCTTAAAAAAACTCAATAAGGAAAACATAGAGTTAGTTAAGACCATTAAGTCCTTAGAAAGGAAAGCACAAGCCTAACTCAAGAAAATGAATATTTAAAGGAGTTAGAAATATAGCTAAAATGAAAAACTTATACCTTAGAACTAACCCTTCATGAGATTGATGAAAATCAATTTAGATGTCTAGTTGAAAAGGATGAGTATTCAAATCTCTCAAATAAAAATGAAGAACTAAAGAAAAGAATATAAGAGTTAGAATTGAGGTCTTTGGCTTCTAACCTAGTAGAAGAGCATCAAAGCTTAAATGAAAATATAAGTCTTCTAAAAAAGTGACTTAATGAGGCAAAAACATTCCTCAAACTAAAGAAAATTAATAGGAAAAATGAAAAGAGAAAACTAGTTGAGGACAATGAAGTCTTATCCAATAAGACTCTAGAACTTGAATTAAAAGTTAAATCTTTAGAAGAGAACAAAAAAGTCTTGACCTCACTTGCTCTAAGTTCATTGTAAGAAGAAATGAGCTACTCAATCAAGTCAAAGAACTTGAGGAGCATGACAAGAAGCCTCTTAACTTCCTTGCCCAAGGTAGTGAAAAATTAAAGAAAATGTTGACATAAGGCAAAGAATGTGGTGATAGAAAAGGATTGAGATTTAGCTCCAAAAATACCCAACATTCTACCTTCAAAAGGGAACAAAGAATGCCTTTACAAAAGGAAAAAGTAAGGCCAATGTCTTCCCACAAGCCATGATGTATTGTTGAAGATGATCTTCATTCAAGAACAAAACTCTTACTTATCATGAAAGAAGAAAGGAAGTACCTAGCCTATTAATAGAGTATGATTCAACCTCGAGAAGTTATGGCTCAACTTCTAGAAGACCTTCAATCACATTCCACTATTGTTGATTGGATGTCCATATAAAGTTTGAGTGCATCAAGAGACAAAAGGACTTACATTCTTCAAGTCCTCAAGAGTCTAGAAGAATAAACCAAACATATTCTCAAAATACGAGAAATATAAAAAAGAAAAAATAATTTTTAAAACCCAAACATCATTTTCAAAAGAAAAAGAAAATGATCCATCCAAGAGAGACCAAGATCTAAGAAAGATGGATCAAGAAGATTTGGGTAAAGAGAGATGAACTCACATTCTATTTTGGAGTGAGAGCATGTCAAGATGTTATCTAGACAATGGAGATGACCCGATAGAGGTCATACGAAAGAGGACTTTAGATGATCCAGATTGGATCTAAACCCTATAAGTAGGATTGAAAGAATCCTAAATGAATGATCTTAAAATAATCATAAAAGGATATTTAGATGATCTTGGCTCAAGGAACAAAACCAAATTAGCAATCAAGGAATATGTCTAGGTGAGTGGCATCAACCTTGATTGAACACCTTGATAGAGAAGCATAAAAGGTGTTGATCAATTGACCAAAGGAAAATAAAAGTGTCAATTGTCCCAAGCATGTGTGAAATAATACTATGTAAATCTTAATTCACATTCTTAGATTCCATTGCTTGAGTAAATGTAATTCAAAATCTTAAAAGCATATGAAAAATTAGCCTAAGATCTATTATGCCTAATTGTTTATCATACAAATCATGTTGGTGTTGCTCTTGAGTGGCACACACACACACACACAAATATATATGTATCTGTGTGTGTGTCCAAGTCACCTTAGCACACTTTAAGCATGTGTGCTCCATAGAAGCACATCTATAGAGTGTTTTCAGTGATCTTATGCCTAATTGTGCACATCATTAAATCACCAGTGACATATTGATCTTGATTGGTATGTCCTTATATGTCACTTATGTCTCTATGACCTACCAATCATATTCATATGCTTCAATGCATAAAATCTATTCTAATATGTATATTTATGCAATGGTCATTAATCTTGATCCATAATACATGACTAGCATGTCTATTGTGGATAATTTCTATCTCGGACCTATATGTTTATCGAGATCACTTGGTCCACCTATATTTTTTTCATTGTCAATTTATAACAAGAAATTAAGGGAGAAAGGAATATGAGGAAAGAAAGCCTCATAAAAGATATGGAATTGAAGAGAGTCCTTAAAGTACCTTAAGAAAATCAAAGAGCTTGAGGAGGACAAGAGGAAGTCATTTTTCATGCTAGCGTAAGGAAATGACAAATTTGAGAAGATGCTTTCTATGAGAAGAGACCATAGAGACATGAGAGGATTTGGAAATAATTCCAATGTCAATCGCAATTCCTCCTCACAAAAGACTAAGAATGTCTTTGTGAAAGCCAAGGGAAAGGCTAATGCACAAGCCTCACATAAGGGCAAGGTGAAAGTATCTTCTCGAGGATTATCACAAAGGTCCTATGGGGTGGAAATGAAGGAAAACACTTCATTAAAGGGCAAGACACCCTTAAAGCAAGGTGAGGTTTTTGGGAAACCAAAATCTCAACCTTATTCCTATGCCAAATTAGCATGGAATAACTTTCAAGCCAACAAGGATTCTTTTTCTAAAAGATTTCCAGAAAATGCCTCTACTTCTAAAAATACCAAAGGGTAAGCTAGAAACCCCCTCAATCCTCTCATTCTTTATCTTTTAGGAAAAAACATTTCCAATCCAATGATCCTAAAAGAACTCAATCATCATCTCATGCTCAAACACTTATGAGAAAATAATTAGAACCATATGTCCCTAGAAGACCAAACTTTTCATGCTACTATTGTGGTTTAGAAGGGCACATGAAATGTGATTGTAGAAAGAGGATGAATGACATTAAATCCCAAAAATATCAAACTTCAAGAAAA
>JAOXJP010107423.1:0-14209 GCA_025762735.1 Platanus orientalis | reverse complement strand
CAACAAAATCCCACTAGAGGCACCCCAAGAGGGGAGAGCCAGCCATGAAGAAGACCTAAGGCCCCATAGATCCTTGATAATCAAATCATTCACCACTACCAGCTTAGTTTCCTGAAGACAAACTAAGTCGGGATGAGACTTTGCAATACATTGACCCACCGTCACACGTTTATCTTTGTTCCCTAACCCACGCATATTCCAAGAAAAAATTTTAAGATCCATAAATCAATTATCAGTCAATCCCTTACCTGTCCTACACCGCTCAATCAAGCTCACACAATTCCTCTCATAGTTGATCCTACATTCAAGTTTATGCAGCTCACTCTTTAATCTCTTGCTTTCTACCGATTTTGATCCCGGCTCCCTTCACACCCCGACGATTCTTCTCAATCAATCTAAAGAGATTCATAGTTTCTTCTTCCAAGCCTTCAAAGCTTATCCCTAAGAAGGGGCCAAACTCTTCAACCTTCCCAATCACCCAGTCAGAAATGCAACCCTTATCTCTATCTTTAATCCCTTTCAACAGAAGTTTATCCCCAACCCAAGCCTTAATAGGTGTCACAAAGCTCGAAACATCCCCACAGGTCACCAGTTGATCAAAAATACCCTCCTCCTTAGCCCCAATAGCCAAAGGAATAATGGATAATGGACTATTCCCAGCAACCTCCACAATATCCTTATCAGAGATCGAAATTAGCTGCTTAGAATATTTCCCCATACAATCATCTAATACCGGCACAACAAACGACACATCTTGGATAAAATCCTTACCCTCAGCCACACAATAATTCCTGTAAAGATCCAAAGCAGAGATACAGGCAGAGGAATAAAATTTGGAAAACATATGAGATTGACTTGTCAGTTGAACATGTTGGAGGAGAAATCTCGCAATTTCACTTTTCAGGATTTGCTTAGGCTTTAATAGGCATGGAATCTCAACCCCACTTCCCTTACTAGCATCGACAGGTCCATCGCTCACCACCACAGGAGACTTCAAAGCAAGGAGCAAAGAAGAGGAAGATTGACACCCCTCCACCGTTTCACAAGCCCTCACCTCCTGACACTGTGGGACATGACTGGAAGAGGAATGCAGGTCCCCATTAATCAGAACCCCAATAGGATCGGAAGAGGCCAATCCTAATCGAACAGCCAACTCCTGCGAGCGCCATTCACTATCTTCAAATTGCCAAGAATCGATACCTAGAGGATTAACCGTTGGATTAGAACAAACCACCAGTGATAATTCCTTAGATACCTGCTTCACTGGGTCATCACCAGCTGTGGAAGGGACCAAAACCGCCTCAGAAGAACCCCCTTGAATAGGTGTAACAACCACATCGACCACCATCTTCGAGCACGACCCATCCTCACAAGGATCAGGAGCTGAATTAGAATTGCACACTCTTGAGCAGATGGAGAGATCCTGCCCTTCGTCCCGCTCATCCAAAATCGAAATGGAAGGAGAAGGGGAAGATGATGAACGGGCCTCCCCAACAAGTCGGTTACCAGAAGAGGACACACTTTGTGACAAAGAAAAAGTGGAAATGAGGGAATAGGAATCCTTCCTTCTTCAAACATGGGCGTTAACGGCATCCTGGGTGACGATCGATGAATGAGATAAAGAATTGTTCCAGTTATCCTTAGATAAAACCCCAAAACGGGCCCTATCCCCACCTAACCCATTGGGCCTCAGCACTGGATCCAAAGAGGCCCCAGGGTCATGGGCTCCAATAGGAGGAGAGCCCAACGATTTCATGTGAACAATTGGATTTTTGTCCACATGAAGGGCCGAAAATCTGTTGTGCATTTTGTAATTTGGGCCACCCGGTTGAACCATAGGTCCACCACCAACCCGATTGCGGGCCACCACTAACTCAACACCCTCACACACAACCACATTTAGCCCTTGGGCTTAGGATATCACCTCCCTGTGAGAGAAAACAGTGCTACCTGTCCTAGTTTGATGGCCATGATTACACCGCCCTTCCATCAAATCAGCAGTTGAAGGACTGTAAAAAACCACTTCCCCAACATGCCCGATCAAATCACCCATCCTCGCATGGCCTTTCCCACTACCAAACGTCATCACAGTAGGGGAAAACCATTGCCATACTCAATCCCTACAGCTGCCGGAGTACCCGAGATAGACGACTGCAAACTTCCCATCCTCTGACGAGACTCCATAACCAACCGACCATCTAGAGCTTCCAACTCAGAGAAACCACCATGTCCAGCCCTGGATCTCCTTAATCCAGGACTCCTGGAGCATCTCAACGCAGACGGTCAAAACCCTTCCACCCTCGACACTGAATCGCCTTCAATGGTAATACCCACTGCGAAAGTTTGACCCTTCTCAACAACAGAGATCAAATGGGGGATACGACGGATATCAGCAATGTCCACCTCCAATCTAACCCACCGGAGCTCCTCGCAGCCCAATGTTCTCTTATCTATCTATCTTAGACCACCACACATTTTTCCGATTGCACCAAACACCTCATGCGTCCAAAGATTCAAGGCTGAAGCCAACAACTTTTAGCCAAACAATCATGCCGCAAAGCGAGAATGTTTGGGGACCGTTTTCTAAACTCAAAGACATCTGGTGGGCCACAACAATGACCCCACTTGTAGAGATATGAAGCCACCATAGAAGACGGGTAGACGAACAACGCATGAACGTCATCCATAGGAAGCCAGACAAGGTTAGAACAATCATTTAGGAAGAAATGCGAGCCTTATGCGATCTCCTCCCACTTGCAATCCATTTTGTTCCGAGAACTCAACAGTGTTCGAGACCACACTTCCTCAAGATCAGAGATAGGGCTGGGAATGAGGATAGTCCGATCCAGGTTCTTCACAGGAGAATCAAACCTGTTACCGTTGGAATCTTTTACACCCTCAACCAAAATAGGCTTTGGTAAAAGGTAACACCGGAAGGCACAGATCGGTGGGGAAGGTGGAAGAAGAATTTGCATGAGGTCCCCCAAAATCCCGGCGAAGGATGTGAGCCACATTAACCCATCCACAAGCAGTATTTTCGCCCGGAATCGAAATTGCAAACTCTTTCCCATTACGATGGATAACCGAGACCTTTAGGAACGGACCAAAAGCGTTTAATTTGCCTTTAATGAGAATAATGCGATTTCCGTCATCCTTTGAACGAATGGTAGCTCCCGGATCCACCTCCCTACAAGCCTGATCGATAACCTCACAGAACCAAGGTATGAGGCTTGAGTTGAATCTGGCGAAAGCAAAAAACGATTTTCGACACTCAGTGATACGCAGGCACTAGCTGCTGCCTTCATAATCTAATCTAAATTCAAATGATTTGCATTCGATTGCAATACATTGTTTGACCATTTTCAAACGATCAATCGGCCATTTTCACCAATAGACCTACAGATAGTTTGAGCGGTGGTTACCCTCATGTATTACTAGCTATAGTAGTGAAGTTTCAAGACTTCGATGATCATTTGCTCGACTTAGAAAAAGGGTTCCTCAGAATGAGGAAACACTAACTGAAGATGAACCATTTGAAATATGCTTTTGGTGTTAGTGCAAAAATCTTCCTGGGTTTCTTGGTACATAGCTGAGGGATTGAGATAGACCAAAACAAAACCAAAACAATTATTTAAGCTAAATTACCTTCTACGAAGAAGGAATTGCAAATGTTGCTTGGACAAATTAATTTCCTCAGACGTTTCATCTCAAATGTGACAGGAAAGACAAAGATATTCTCACCTTTGCTTTGGATGAAAGGGAACTAGGAGTTCCAATGGAAGTAAGAGTAACAACAAACCTTCGAAGCAATCAAAGAGTATTTATCAAGGCCATCTGTATTGATGCTGCCTAAAAGATATAAGCCTTTGAAGTTATATATCTCAGTCACTGAGGACTCGATTGTAAGCTTGTTGGCCCAAGACAATGAAAATGGCCATGTGCAATCAATATTTTATTTAAGTCGAGTCTTGCAGAAAGCATAATATAACTACTTAATGATAAAAGAACTATGTCTAGCTTTGTACTTTACATCAGTAAAATTAAGACATTATCTTCTATCACATGTCGTGTACATTGTGGCTCAAATTGATGTTGTTAAATATATGTTGTCACGACCTATTGTGAAAGGTAGAATTAGGAAATGGAGTTCAGCACTTCTCGTGTTTAATCTCGTGTATGTCCTATAAAAAACAGTAAAAGGCCAAGCCTTAGTAGATTTCTTGGCTGACCATCCGTGTTAGCCAGTTCATATGCAGACCGAGGATGATTATATCAGTCTCACTCAATGATGATTGTACTTTGATGGGTTCAGGGCAAAGCAAAGATCCGGTGTGGGAATGGTTATCCAGTCCTTGAGGGGGACAACCATTGAACTTAGCTTTAAGCTTGAAGGGGAATTTACCAACAACCAAGCTGAATATGAAACTCTCATTTGAGGCCTCGAGATCCTAAAAAACTTTGGGGCAAGATTCCTCGATGTCCACGGGGACTTGTAGTTGGTAGTGAACCAAGCTACGGGAGATTACAAATGCAATAGTCCAACTTTAATACCTTACAAGGACAGGGTTGAAAATTTATTTAAGACGTTTGATGAGGTCACGATGAAATGTGTACCTCGAGGCCTAAACCAAAGGACGAACTTGATGGCACAAACTGCCTCAGGATGCAGAAGAGGTCTCATCACTATTGGAGATATTTGTCCCCCTAATTGTTTAAGCTTTGGAGGTAAAACTTCCGTATTAGGCGAAACCCTTCATATCTATATCCTTCCTTTGGATATCGGAAAGGAAAAAAAGGATGATTGGAGAGAACCAATCATTCAATACTTAAGAAGTCCCAGTAAATAAGTGAATGATTCACAGAAGCTTAAGACAAATGGATATCTTTTGTGTGGGGAGCTTCCAGAACTCTTCAAACGAGGAGCCGATGACTTATTACATAAGTTTCCAAGATTCGATGAAGCTAAGATTGCAATGGCAGAAGTCCATGAAGGAATTTGTGGTGCTTATCAGTCAGTCATAAAAATGAGATGGTTAATTTGTTGGTATGACTATTATTGGCTAACCTTCTCACAAGACTGTATCCATTATGCCCAAGGTTGTAAAGCCTGTCAAAGACACAGGTTAGTACCTCAAACCCTTGCTGCTAACCTACATTATTATGAAACCTTGACCCTTTAGAGGATGGGCTATCAACATGATAGGTAAGGTTAGGCCTACATCGACAGGAAGAAATTGCTTCATTCTGGTTGTTACAGACTACTTTACAAAATGGGTTGAATGTAAACCATATTGAGATATCACTAAAAGGGATGTAATTCACTTCATAAAAGAAATGATAATACACTGATATGGAATTCCCCAATCTATTACAATCGACTAAGGGCTAATATTTAATGGAGCTGGAATGCATGAGTTTACTCGATATTATGGGTTTAAAATCTTAAACTTAACTCCTTGTGATGCCCAAACAAATGGATAGACTGAATCAACCAACAAAATTATTAAAAATAATATGCGAAAGATGATTGATAATAATACATCAAATTGGGATGAATTGTTGTCTGATGCAGTATGTGCATATCGAACATAAAAAATGTCAAGTACTGGGACCATGGCTTATGCATTGGTATACGGGCATGATGCAGTGTTACCTTTAGAAATCACGGTACAATCTCTACGGGTAGCTAGGCAGAATCATTTAAGTCATATCGAGTACAAAGAGACTATGATGTCCAAGTTAGATGACCTCAATGAAACAAGGATTGAAGGTCTCAATTCAATCATGTTGCAAAAGCAAAGAATGACTAAGACTTACAATAAAAATGTAAATGCTAAATTATTCCATGAAGGGGAATTGGTGTGGAAAGTTATTCTATCTTTAGGAACCAAGGGCCCTCAATTAGGAAAATGGTTCCCTACTTGGGAATGACCATTCTTAGTAAGTGAAGTATTAGATAGGAATGCATATAGGTTGATGTAAGTCGAGGGGTAAGAACATATACAGAGTATAAATGGAAAATACTTAAAGAAATACAAACCAACAATGTGAGAACGTAAATTGGTTAACAAAAAGTATTAATAGTGTTTGATCAACAAAGGTTCAATACAAAAGTAATCACAATTAGGCTTCTAAGGAGCTTGAAAAAATACAGAAGACAACATCGACCACCAAACATTAATAACTTGGTCGCAGTCCCTCAGATCAACCTTACAACTCGCCAAGTTGCTCGGTAACTCTTCGGAGTGAGAAAAGTCCTGTTCCATTGCTTGCTCAAGTGCTGCCCTTGAAACCAACAACTTCTCTTTCAGGTCTCTCAAGTGGGCCTCAACTTTTTCAATCTCGGCCACCTGGGCATTAATGCTCTCCACCAATGAATTTACGTGCTTGACAATAGATGACTGCTATGAGACAAGGGCATCAATTCGAGCAATCGGTTCTTGCTCTCGAGCCTCCTTGTTTTGCCTCAATTGAAGGTGCTCACTGGCTTCACGATACGAAGACAGGGCCAAACAAAGGCTGACCTGCTAATCAATTGACAAATAGCCAGGGTGTTGAAGCAATATGTTCCTAGAGTCAATGAAGGGGGAGCTAACAGCCGCATTAAGCAGTACTGCTGAAGGCCCAACTGCAAGGCAAGATCGAAGTCTCGCCAAGGCCTGATGAAGTTGGTCTGAGGAAGAAGACATGGGTGATGTCGATGGTGTGGGCCTCGTACTCCTGATTGCTGCTGAGGTGAAATGCTAGGCCCTGGAAAGCAATTGAAATAAGTGACCAGACACCTTTACTTGAGGTTGAGCTTCTTGAGAGGAGGACGTCAACGTCTTAGGCACAAAGACCTCGGTGTGGGTTTGAGGATCCTTGAGCACAGGTCCCATATGAGATTGATCAATGCTGGTGTGGTTGGCATCCTTTGATGGCGCCACAACCTCATCAACCACTAAAGACTGATCGACAACATGGGAAGAAGATTCGTCTAGCTGAGTGTTAATGTCCATGGTCCCTATTGATGACCCTTTAAATAGAAACATGCTAGCATCGAGGCCTTGGTCTTGGGCATGTTCCTTGAGGTCCTTGTCCCCTGGGAACTGCTCTTTCCCTTTTTCTTTATTCTTTTCTTCTCGGCTTCCTTTTTTCCTCTTTCTTCTTCCTCATTTCTTTTATTTCTCTCCTCTTCTTCTTTCTTCTCTGCTTCCTTCTTTCTTCCTTCTTCTTCCCTTTTCTTTTTCCCTTCTTTCATTTCTTTTCTTTCTCTCTTCTCTTTCCTCTCCTCTTTTTCCCATTTCTTTTCTTTCTCCTTCTTCCTCATTTCTTTCTCTTCTTCCTCCCTTAATTTCTCTTATTCTTTCTTCCTTCTCCATTTTCTTTTGTTTCTTCTGCTCTTGGGCAATCCTTCTCTCTTCTTCCCTTTTATTTCTCTCGACCTCGTTCTTTTTTTGTTGCTCCTCCTAGTCTCGAGCCAGTTTCTCCTCAAAAGCTTTTGCTTGCTTCTCTTTCTCGAAGCGTTCCTGCTCTTTCTCCTCATCTGTTTTCTTCTCTAGGGTCTCGAGCTCGAGTCTTTTTCTTCTTTAGAATTTGCTCCTATTGTGTGAGCTCTTGACGCAGTTGAGCTTCCTTAATGTGATGACTGCCTTTCTTTTCCTCCCTGCCAAGTTAGCCCCTTCATCGATGATCTCTTCCTTGACGGGCTCATCCTTGATGGCCTGGATCATGGCTTGCTGTTGATCAGCCATGTCTTTTATTGACAAGCCCTTTTTCGAGCCAACATACATCTCTTCTTGGCTCTTTGATTTCCTCTTAACCATGGCCAGTTGCTTGTTTATGCGAAGAGGGGAGGAAGTGGCACTACACGAAGAGGGGCAACTGTGATAACAGAAAGTATTAAAAACATAAATCATCAATTAAGATAAGCAAAAAAGTTAAAAGGATTACTTGCTATCGAAGGAGCTTTGTACGAAGGGCACAATCGATTGATGATCTGGCTCATAGATTCCCTAGCAGACTCCATAAAGGCAGGCCACCAAGTGTCAAATATGATTGTTGACTGGGGGGTGCCACGGAATGATGGAACGTAGAGCTTCGTCAGGGCTTTCGAGTACTCCTCTATCTTCTCGAGGAATATTTACTTCGAACCTTGGGGGCGAGTCTTTTAAGGAGAATTTAAAGTAAAAATGGGAGGAATTGGGATGAACTAAACAAATCCAAACTGTCGGGCACACATGTTGGGGCAATAGGCCTCGACATGTTTGGGCTTGTGGAAGACAAGGAGATCCTTGTTTAGGAAGCAAGACGCCCAGGTCCTTGGGGCTCTGAGCTTAAATTGTGATGGAGCTAGATGCTAGGCAAGGTACTTGACAGAACCAAACTATCTTTCCTGAAAAGGGAGGAAATGGAAGTCAGAACAAACCAGCTGTGCATCAAGAATGACATCGATGTAGCGAGCGAAGTTGGGAGAAGAAGATTTAGGATATCTGGCCTCGAGCCAATATTGGGCATAGCAAGAAGGGACACAGGTTTGGTCATTTAGCGGAACAGGGGCCAGACCCGAAAAGTATGTGTAAATTCATAACTGAAGGAGCTATAGTGGCCCATTGGGTGACTCAAAAAATCTCTCTAGGGTCAAAGAATAGAGAGATTGATAGAGGATAGAAAGCAGGAATGGACCCAGGGTTAATCAACGACTCGATGCCAAAATAATGGCTATCGAGGCGAATCCTAGAGTGATCGCTTCGAAGAAGAGCAGATCATGAATTTGCAAAGCCAGTAGAGATAGAAAGAACATTCTTCTTGGAATGATGTATCTTTATTGAAACCCATCTCTCAGGAGATGAAAGAAGCATAAGAAAGACAAGAAGAATCAATAGAACAATAGAAAGAAGATTGGGTAGGATCAGTGAAGGAAGGAAGAATGATATCACCATAAAGTGGGACATTGAGAAGGTGATAGGCATCGGCTAAAGTCATTGACATCGGGCCCTCAGGAAGAAGAAAACAATTAGAAATGGGGGACCAAAAGACCAAAAAAAGTAGAAATGAGGGACTGATTGAAAGGGGTATCAGATTTGGAGGAGATGATGACTCTAGCAATACCGAGCTTCGCCCACTTCTCTGCCATTTTCTCGTGTGTACGATCTACCCAATCTGCCCAAGTACAATTGGTTTTGTACTAGGAACCTGGATCAAACTTTTTCTCCCATTCGCCCCAGTTGATACTCTCATAATAAAACAATGGAGCTCCATATAAATGGATCGGAAAGTAATGTGGCATCTCTAGAGGGGTTTTTTTGAGGAAAGCCGGACCAAGGCTGTAACTAAGAACTGTAGTGGTTGAAGAAGAGGCCTTAGACTTTATTTTGATGAGAATGGACATCGACATTGTACCGTCAGCCACGCTCAGGATACACAGTTTCTTGGCTGCGAGTATTGCGGTATCAGACTAGACCACTAGAATTTGTTCTTCCTCCCTTTGCTCAATAGAGGTAGAGGGTTCGGTGGATTCAATGTCGATAGGTGCGACCTGCTTCACTCTAGCCATGAACAACGATGAAGAAAAGAAGGGTAAGAAAGATGAGAAAACTAGGCGTAGGCAAATGGTGAATGCAAAGAGGAAGATGGGTTCCCTTAGCTGGAAAGAGGATTTATAGGCGACGGCTCATGCGACATTGCCAGTACATTAAATGGCGGGAAAAAACACGTGTCTGGTTAGGATTTAAACCAGACACGTGCGGGGGCATTTGTTAGGTTATAATTTGAAATCTACCAATTGATAATTAACACGTGAAATTTAGTAATGATTTGGTGGGCGGTTACCGAGTGTGGCACATCGGACGGAAGGTGAAAAGGGAAAGGCGGGCCAACAGTTGACAACTGTCCCACATAAGATAACGGGCAAATCAATCAGCAAGTGGGAGACCCACGATTCAAACTGAAAAATAGTTATAAGCAAATGTGGGAAGGAACGATGGCGCCATTGAAGGATCTCTATAAATGAAGAAGACGATAGAAGAAAGAAGGGAATCAAACACATTGAAGTCATTTGTTATTTCTATCATAGAGTAGCAACAGCAGTAGCGGTATAGTTAGCTTAGTTAGATCCTGTAGTTGTTTGAAGCTCTGTAGCAGATGAATCAACTGTATCACAATACCAGATTCAACGAAGTTTATCCATGATCTCAGGAAAAGAACGGCGGTCTAATCTGTCTAAAGGTACAATTGCAATTTATATTGTACTTTTTGTTTCGAGTAGTGAAGTGATATCTTTTATCCAAATGGTTGGCATTATTTCGTTGTTAAAGTCCTCGGTCTAGAGGCAGTACCGAACCCAATCCTTTTGGTAGTTCAAATCGGGAAATCTCTACGGGTTTGACCCAGAGATAAAAATTATTGTTGATGACCAACACACTAGTAAAAGAAAAGCCTAGCTCCAACCATGAGGCAATACCAAAACCCTAGATTTTATTCCTTCAGAAACTCTGCCCATATGTTTGGCTTATAGCCTTTTTATAGATTACAAAACTTGAAGCTGAGGCAACTAGAGGCTGTCCATGGGTCCCACCTATTAGCTGTCAAACAGCTCTATTAAAACCCCTAAAATCTTAGAATACCCTTTGGCATTATGCCTTTTACAAAATAAATCCAGATTTTAAACTATTCCTAAACTAGCCCTACTTTCCCAGTAGATTTTTGGAGCCCCTCAGTTGTTGTGGCTTCCCTAAGATCTGATTCTTATCAAGCCATGCTTGGCATCATTGGTTTTGGGCGAAGAGGAGGAAGACATTAACCATCTATTTACATATTGTGAAGTGGCATCATTGGTTTCGGGCTACTTTGTAGCCTTGTTTGAAGTCTTCTGGGTGTGCCTGATGGGTACAAGAGGTTTTCACATTGTGGACCCATTTACTCTTTAGAGGTAGGGGGTGATATTTTGTGGTCCATGCCTTCTTGGTCCTGATTGCAATGGTTTGCGGGTTTTGGAAAGAGAAGGACAAAGGAATGTTTGAGGGAAAACTTTTGTCACATGCACCATATTTGTGCTGATAATGGGTCTTTTGTTATGGATTGACCTTGTAACTTGATAGATTTAGATATTTGGATCGTTCTAATCTTTCTAATGGGGGCAATTTTGTGGATTTTATACAACTGTAATTTTTTGTTTACATGGGAAAATCTTTTTCCCTTTTTTGTAAGCTTCTATTATATTAAATAAAATTTATGTACAAGTGTAACCAATCAACCACACACACACATTCATATACATACATACATATTGTATCCCTCTCTATAGCATATGAGGGATAGCTAAGTTTGGATGTGACCAAGATTTCTTGTCATATTGTTTTACAAAGGAGTAAACTTTGCCTCTATAGTTGTCTTTCCCCATGAGAAATGCTTAGATTGGATATATTATGAGGAAAGGAACGTTTTGCAATCTCATGACTACTAACATGCCCTCCACCTTGGTTAATGGCATGAAAATATAGAGATTCTCTTCAAATTTCTTTCTTATACATTTCAAGTAAGGCTGCAAGTTATCTGAAAAATGACCGTGTTCCAGTCCGCATCCAATCCGAAATAAGCTTATCCGGTCTGTTTATAAAACTATCCGTTATAAACGGTTTGGGTATGGATATATATGTATATATATATATATTTATTTCGTTAAATATCCGTTTCGTTAAAATATAACAATATATAGAATATAGAATATAGATAATAGATTGTTGGATTTAAAACTAATCCAACAATCTTAAATAGCTTAATAACTAAAACCCTTAAAAATATATAAACTCTTTACTTCATATCTGCTCTATCTTGATCCATGGTTGCATCCACAAGTGCTACCACAATTATGCCGTAGCGGCGGAAGTTCACACCCATGACATGGGAGAAGAGATGGTGTTTTGCTCCATCCGACATCGTTGCTAGGCCATATGGCATTGGAGATTTTGGTGAGGATAGACATGGGTTGGGGAAGATTGCATTGGCGACGGTGACAACATATATGGAATTGCCTATTTTTTCCGGATATCCAAAATCCGGTCTGAAATTTGAATTATTTAAGCGGTTAGGATACGCTATAGTTTTATAATATCCGTTAGAAGAGGATATGAAAAAAGATATGCTCATATCCATTCCGAATCCGGTCTGTTTGCAGCCCTAATTTCAAGACCATGAAGAATAGCTGAAGTCTCTAGAAGATACATAGGGACCTCATTTTGACAGTATAAAATGATGCATTCTCCATATGACCTATAAGGAACCCCACCTATTTTGGCCTTATTCCCATGGATAGATTGTTATAGTAGTTTAAAGAGCTGGGATTAGGTACGACAACTTAGAGAGTGGCTAAATTGGAATGACACTACGATTGACACATCTGCGCTGAAAAAGTGATACACTTTTTTGGGGGATTTTTTTTACTTTTTGGCATTGATGTGTCGGCCCTGATGTCATTCCAACTTTAGCTACTCTCTCAGTTGTCCTACCAAATCCTCTGCATAGTTTAATAGTTTTTTTTGAAGTCGTTTTTAAAATGCTCTCTTCTCTTGTCTTCTCAAAAGATCAATTAAAATGAGATAAATTGTAGCGAATCAAATGTATTAAATGATTAAAAAGATGCACATACACATAGTTTAGGAAAAACTACTTCAACCATTCAACCATCATAAAAAAAGCTGGATCCACTTTCCACTTTCCTCTTCATTATGGTGTTATTAGGTTCTTAGTAAGATGATAAAATAACGGAGAATGGCTTTATTTTGGGATTTAAGGTGGGCAATGGTGGTTTTTCCGTTTCTCATCTGCAATTCATTGATGATACAATGATATATTTTGATGCAGATTTAAGGTAGTTGGGATATTTAAGGTGTATTCTGTGGTGTTTTGAGGCAGTTTTAGTATTAAAAATAAAGTAGATGAAAAGTAAGATCTTTCAAATGGGGGAGGTAAGGGATATTAATAGACTGGCGTTGATTTTGAGGTGTAAAGTTGGTTCCCTTCCCTCCTACCTAGGACTTCTCTTAGTTGCAAAATTCAAGTCTAAAGTGGTTTGGGTGCTTGTGATTGAGAAGATTGCAATGCGGCTTGATTCATGGAAAGCTTCCTTTCTCTCGAAAGGTGATTGGCTGTCATTGATAAAGAGTGCTCTAGCTAGCATTCGTAATTACTTTCTGATGTAGTACAATGGAGAAGATACCAAAAAATTGTTGTAGAATAATTCTAAGGTCCTCAAATAAATTCAAATAAAGGATGCAAAAGCAAATAAATCAAGAATAAAGTTTAGAAACAAACAAGTAGCCACAAAAATTTAAAAATCAGAAAATAAAATCATAGAAAGAAGATGAGAAGGAATTAAAATATAAAAAGAGGAGAAAATAGCCAAAAATGGTATTTTTGTAATTTTGGACAGAAAGTCCAAATACTACCAAAATGCCTCTCTAATGCGTTAGAAAATTCTGAAAATTTTATGGCCATTTCTAACGTGGTCTAGGGTTTTATAGTTAAAATTTTATAAAATTTGGATAAGATTTGATAGGTCAAATCAAAGAATTTCAGAAAAATGAAAGTTCTTTAATTGAGGTTTTGATGAAAACCAGTAGGGAATCTTTTAAAGGAAGAAGAAGATAATAAATAAAATAGAAAAGAGAGAGAAACAGAAAAAGAGACTAAGAGAGAAAGAGAATAGATAAGAGAAATACCTAGGAGAAAGATGGAGGGTGAGGTAGATACTCACAAGTGCACTAAGGTGCTACAACCCACATAGAGAGAAGAGGGGTGCCTAGGAGATGGCATCAACCCTTGGAGAAAATATGACTACAACCATACCTTAGGAACACCTAAATCTTCAAAAACTTGTTTATTCTTCTTATAAAATTATGGGGGAGGGGTTGCCTTTAAATAAGCTTACAAACTTAAACAATAAAAAACTTGCTAAAATTATAAATTTTCTGAAATCCTAAACTTGCTAGCCAAGTTTTCTAAAACAAATGTTAAAAAAAAAAAAAAAAATGTAAAATTTAAAACTACTCAAACTTAAGACTTTCTAAAAAACACTATTCCCATTTTTATTGACTCCCCTTTAGTAATTTGGTCATAACTTTTCCAAATCACGTCGGATTTGCGCAATCTTGGTCTCATTAAAAAGGTAACTGACCTATCTAATGACACCAAAATCAAGCCAAAAAGTCAAATTTTGGCTATAGAAAAATTG